>JABSTQ010010063.1:600000-834631 GCA_013358835.2 Ixodes persulcatus
TACGACGCACAATGACGGAAAGAATTTAATTTTCCTAGCCATTCACTTCAAATATTACCCTGAACCCCAAGAAAACCCATGCATTAGTAATGAAGAGACATTGTGCCTAACCTTTATGTGCGCGTTTAGCGTGGCATAAGCACAATGAAAAAGCGATGTCACCGGAGGGTGTCTTCGCTTCTTCGGATACTCTTCGGGTTCAAAAACTTTGGTTCACGAAGTTTCTTGGGCGTGGCACGAGGGCGCTCCCGCATACCTTGAGTCAAGCAAGCCTTGATCTTATCAGGTCCACTCAATTACGGGGACCTCAAATTTGGTCCCAAATTGTTGCTTATCTGCCTGTTATGGCTTATCTGTCGACACCTTTGCGTGGGATGGGGTACCAGTTCTCCTAAAACTGGTTCAATGTCCATCGCGTCCGCACTTTATCCCAGCCCATGTTTCGCCGGGTAGCAAAAAAAAAAAAACGAATAAAAAAAAATGAGGTGAGCTTCTGTCGGGGTCTGTGAAAAAACGGGTGAGCTTTTGTCCGGTGAGCTTTTGTCCGGTTACCGTTAAGAGCGCATGAACGAGCAATATCGGCAATCTTGATGGTGTCGAATGGACGTTGCAAAATAACCGTAAAAGCTGGCCGCAAGCACGTGTTCAGTCCTTGTCCGTACGTTGAAGTTAAAATTATTTTTCTGTCAAACTAAACGTACATTTATACTCCAACGTAACGTCGACGGACGTGGCGTAGCGCAGCGTGCACAGATACTGGTTGGTCGCAGATATCGAGTTTCTGGTTGCCGGCCAATGAAAAGCGCGCGTTCTGCGCTACGCTGCGTTCACTGCGCTCAACGTCGGAGTATAAACAGCCCTTAAAAAAGAAGAGAAGTATTGTTTTTAAAGACGGCACGTGAACGGTAGTACCTCATTTTTCCTCGTATGCAAGTGGGTTTTGAAGCGACCGAAATTATTCCGAACGCAGGAGGCGGGGGGCGAACGGCATTTAAAATGACGTCGCTCTATTCATGCACCGATTACGATGCCACTGAATCGTAGAAACTACATCGCCTCTATAATAACCGACAGTACAGTTTAAACACACAAAGGCGCGCTGCCAATGTTTGGGTTATTCGCCGGGCATGCATGGTGCTTTTTTACGTCCACTCTGACCACCTCGTTACGAGCTTGTGCAAAAAGATGTGGGAACAGCACATGCGAAGTAACGCCGGGTTCCTCGAAGAGTGAAGGGTCTGTGCACATACCGTTTCCCACCACGGGCCACGGAAGTCTTGCCGTCCATTATTTTCTGTCGCGCCATTGAACGGCGATAAGCGGCACACATTGTGCCACGTCATAAGGCTCGGAGACAAAGCTGGACGTTTGTTGTTCCTAATATTCACGTCTCAAAGACCGACGGCGCTGTAACCAACAACCCACACACACGCAAAAGAAAATAAAACAAAATAACGCGCCCCCATTCGTAAGGCGTTTCCCATTGTCAGGGCTATCTTTGCTCGTGGCCTTCATGAATCGTGGAACGCCTTGTCTTCCACGCGCGCTGTGAGATGAACAAGGCAGGACGTCTCATTTTCTTTTTCCTTGATTTCACTTATTATTGTTTTTTTCTCTCCCTCAATGTCACTATTTCGTGACACTGTTTCCTTTTTTCTTTTTTTTTTCTTTTTTTTTTTGTCTAATGGTTCGGGAAACTGTTAGTGCCGCAGCGTCATGTGTCCAGGAGCACTTTGGGGGCGGCAAGAATCGCGGTGTTTAGCTCAGTAGAGGAATGTCTTGTTCGTAGAACGAAGGACGAACATGCGAGAAAACAAAACAAAAAAGTAAGGGGGAGGGGGAGTGAGGAGAAGAGAAGAGCGTACAGCCGGAAGCTCGTGCTTCCGCCGCTTTTGTGTTTCCGGGTTAATTTTTTTCAGAAGTGACGCAGTGCGGCAACTTTGGGGCGTGTTCCTCAAAAGACAACAGGGGGAACGCAGAGAGTCGTGGACAATTTAGAGCTCTGTCCGCCAAGTACTTTTGACAATATTTAGCACTGTTTGCGGTGTACGGGCTCCAAATAAGTTTTCAGTTTAAAGGGGCCCTCCAACAGTATTTGAGCGTCTACTTTTTTTTTGCGGTTTCTCCACGCTAGTGGTCCCGGAAACCCAGTGGACAACGAAAGAGTTTAAAAATATTAGCGCATCATATTTTAATTTGACAACTCGGAAACACCTCCTCCGACGGTGGCGCCGCGAGGTGCCGAATGCGCGCGCATAACGGCGCTCCCTTTCACTATACGTCACATTCACTGGGTTTCGTGATTGGCGAGAGCCGTCCCAGAAATTTTGAAGCGGAATAAAGTATATCACACGTTAACCGTCATTATTTCTCCAAAAAGTCGTTTTTATAGAGCTAATAAAGTTGCAAATTAAAGTTCAAAAAGGGCGAAAACAACGCCTCGTTAGAGGTATACCCTCACTGATCTCTATTTTAGTAGGCTGGATCGCGGATCGGGAGCCCATCGGTGTCGCCACCGGCGGCCATTGCTTGACACCAGGCAACACACGCAAGTCTATGGGAGAAACGCACAAAAGTAAGAATATTGAAGCATGTACGCTGTGCTCGGAGGCGAGTATTTTATGGTGTGCTGCGATCCTTATGTCGGGTGTTTCGAGATCGAATCGGTATTTGTCAAACGTCCGGTCGCCGAATAAAAAATTCAAACGTGCCGGAGCACCTACCGCTGAGCTGGCAAGCTTGCTCTCGTAGTGGAGTAAACAAAGGAACTTACCGTCAATAAGACCGTCCTTAGGGGAGCCCAGAAGTTGATGAATGACAAAGAAGTTCCATCTCGACCGCGGCTTTCCGGGAGTGAGCGAATTCCACGTAGCAAAGCCTTCGAGCTTGTCGTCTGCTAAACCCAACTCAGCGAAACCGCCACCGACTCCGCGGTAACTCTAAGTAACTCTCGTCTCATTGAGCTGCACTACAGCGGAGTCACTCTCGACCACAAAATATTTATTTATAAGAACTGCGAGGGCTGTCAGTTTTAATGTTTGTACGCAAACTATTTGACGGGCTTATCGAAAACGTCACTTTTTGTCAATCAATGGCCGCCGGTGGCGACACTCGGCCCCAGCTGCCGAGGCCGCGGTCCGCGATCCAGCCTACTACAATAGAGATCAGTGGGTACCCTACGCCTCGTCGCTCATGCGCGCCTCCCAGCGGCGGAGTACTTCCTACTCGCCGAGGTGACTCCGGTGACGGAGTTGCGGGAGACGAGGCTTCCGCGGCTGTCGAAGCGGACTGAGGCAGAGACGCGTCGCGGCGCTTTCGTGGCGTGTCCTCGTACGGTGCGACGCCCAGCTCCGCACTCCTTTTTAAGAATTCGGCGCTCAAAATCCGATAAGCCCGGTAAATTCATCGATGATGGCAACCCGATTCCAAAGCTACGATGGTTGCAGCGAGGCCTAATGGCCGACCGGGCCGACGGGCTATCAACCAAACTCGCGTCCAATTGGCCAAACGCTTTGCTCCAATCGCTAAACTGTTTCATTTTACGTCATGAAGCGCAATGTTTTGCTTATTGAAAGTTGTTTTCTGCAATATTTAATTTGCTAATAACTCACAAAATATTGCGAATTTCTGTAATATTTTTTTTCCTCGGTGTTCCTGCTTTCATGGAGCTCCGTTTCAGCGCGAACTTCAAACCAGTCAAAAAATTGTTGGTGGGCCCCTTTAATGGAAAGTGCCTTTTGTCGAAGACAGTATAGTTAATTGACCCTGTGTTAGTGAAACGTCCCCTAGAACCCAGCTTCTTTTTTTCAACGCCGACTTGAGTCGGCATGGCTGGGCCTTAACTGCTCAGTCCAAATGAGTAGTCCCCGACTCTCAGATAAGTTGATATAATAAGCAAGTCCTGAATGCTCAAACATAGTTCAATAGAAAAAAGTATATAACATAAAAAGAAAAATTATTGATGTACTTTGCCCGACACTGTTAACGTGAACAGGACAGGACTTCGGCGTTCGTTTCCATTTTGCTGAGATGTGCTACTGGTGAACCACAAACCATTGTCCCGGGTGAGCACGTTGTACCGCAATACAAATTCTGATGATTGATCTTCAGTTGTGAGAGAGAGACAGAAAAAACCTGCGATCGCTTGTTCGCGCTAAAGGCTGGTTCACACGGCACCGTTTTCTTACGTCACGTTACGAAGGCTTACGTAGTACAAGTCACCGGGACATCTGTGCTTCATATTAACCGTGGCTACCAGTCCAACGAGATAGCCTGGCACGCAACATTCGAGACCCGAATGTTTCGGTTACTTATACGTAGGTTGCTTCGTTTTCGGGTAAAACCTGATATTTCCTAATATTTCCACCCCAAATATGACATCATTATTTTGTTTAAATCCAGATTTTACCCGAATTTAGAAAATTCATTCCACCATTTTCCGAATTACTCTGGTCCGAATATATTTTCTATGAATCAAAAAGTTGGCAGGAACACGGGCTTACTCTAGAGCTCGGAAAAGATGCTAGATTCTGTTGACTTCATTGAACTGCAGGGACAGATTGAGCCCAAAAATGTCCCTTTTTATGTCCATTACGAATTATCCTTTGCCCTCCTTCCAGTGACATTGTTGTGCATTGTAAAAGCTATGATGTGGCGAGAACGTTTTCTCAATTCAGGTAGGTTCAAAAACCGGACAGGTCTAGCATGTATACATAGATGCAGACTTGGACGTAGTTCAACTACTCTACTTAAACTACTGTAGTTTAACTAATTTTCCGAGTAACTTGGTAACTTTCAATTACAACTTTATTTGGGTAATTAGTAGCTTAGCTTAACTACGTTTTTCCGGTAACTTCTACTCAAATTACTAACTACTTTCGAAATCTAGTGCTAATTTTGCTCATCACAAAGTTTGAGCGCAGAAATAAATAAGACGCCGGCAGATGAAGTGGCATTCCCGAACAAGGGGCCCTCTCACATTCCGTTCCCACGCACTTATACTCGGCAACCGTAGAAACTGCATCACAGGCGTCCTTGGGCCAAGGTGGCGACGAGCAGCCAAAACATAACACCGGCGCGCAAGAACGCAGGAAGAGATGCTTAACAAGCCTTGGTCAGGTATTGACCTAATCCGGTAATGGACGCTGGCACCGCGCCTCCAGCTGCAACCGTGAGAGACGGGGACACTCCGAGGGTTGTTGTTGTTTTCATGTTGTCTGCCTTTAGTGAGTTCTGCCTCAAGCGGTTTGGGGATTTCACGAAAGGCGCCACTGGAATGACCTCGCAACTGGGCGGCTGTTCCCATGGTCGCCATGTCGTCAGCGCATACTCCCTTGCAAAGCCGGACTCCCCCGCGCACAAACGCAGACACGGATAATCCGTTCATGGGAGCACGTTCCCGCTTCCAGATACAACTGCGACGATGCATGTTCACGTAATCCTTCGCGTCCTTCCGACCTTCCACGCCAGGGAGACCTCCTCTTTGTTGAAAACGATTTTCTTTTCAGGCATGTCTGGCGCGTCAGGATACCGTAATCGCCGGCGAAGACTGCGAGTCACCCTTGGGAGACCTTTTGTTGAACCCGGCGTCAGCGGCGAAGTATACTTCGTTTCATCTTCTGTTAAACCAAAACAATTTTTTTCTTCACTAGCGTAGCACGAGCACTGCAACGAGACGCGCAGTCGTCCGGATGATCTCATCGTTGTGGCGCGAGATTTGATCCCTTGACGGTCAGGTACACTCGATTAGCGTACTCTCCGAACGTCGTGAGAATAAAGAGGGGCCAGTCATAACAATCTCAACTTGCCGAAGAAAAGAGAAAAAAAAGGAGGAGAGTTTGTTATAAAAGACTCTCTAGCCGAGGCAAACCTCGCATGTTTCGTTATGGACACTTAAGATGCCGACACTAGCTTACCCGACCCTGCACAGCCTGTTTCTCAAATTCAACGCTTCCGTTCCATCCAGCGCGTCGGTGGAACGTCTATTTGGGTGAAAACGCAAGCCATAAAATGACTGCATATATTTTAGGATCGCAGGGTTTTTCACGGATCAAAACTGCTGTTCGTTTTGCTACCACAAAAATATAAAAAAGTAACTTCGAAAGTAACTTCAAAGTAACTCGCTACTTTTTACAGTAGTTAGTAGTTTACTCAATTACTATTACAAATGCGTAATTTCTATTCTACTCTAATTACTTTTGGCGTCGATACTCAGTAACTTAACTTAACTACCTTTTTTGTGTAATTTGTACATGTCTGCAGAGATGTCACGCATGTACTAGATGATTATGTAAGCAACGAGGTTTTTATGAAAAAAAATTAAAAGACCAAGTGAGTTCTTATATCACGTTAGAATGCTGTCTTGTGTACGTTAATGACTCGGTTGCGAAAAGAAAATATTCATATTTATTAAATCAATCAATATTCTAATGTTATTTCTAAATTTCTATGCATAAACTAAAAACCCATATTGCGAGACAAATTATTGAAAAACCCAATTTCTCACCGATTGCAATCTTAGAACAAAGCACGCGCTTTTACCCGGCGATTTGGAAAAATATAAATTCCGAAAACGAAGAACCCTATTTATACGTAACGTAAGAAGACGTAAGGAAACGGTGCTCCAGCCTCAACAGTGTTGCGCCGTGTACACCAAGAATTGGCTACGAAACCCTTCCAGTAAAATCTGCAGAACAACGTGACGTGAAGGTGAGGCGAATCGGCGTTGGGCGAAACCTGGCCGTGACATCACGGATCAGAACCACTAGAGGGTGCCACCAAAACATATCATCCGACGTCGTCATTGAAAAACACAAAATAATCAAACATGTGAAACGAAGATTGGCAGTAGAGTCCATCAAAGAACTGAACTGCCTTTCCTTGTCCCTAATGTTTTATCCTCTTCTGTGTTTCAAATCATCTCTACGAACCCGCCCTAAGTTCATTTTTGATCTCGTCTAAAACGCTGGATATTCTATTCAATTTCAACTATGCGCCGAGAGACTGAGGGCGCATACCGAGCGAAATAATTATGACACGCATTCGCGGAAATCATCCATCGACTCGAAATAAAGCAGCAAAAAAATACACATGCTCGGAATCATACATTCATTTGTATACTGAGGAACAGAAACCACAGGTTAGGCGAGGAGATATGACGGAGAACTCTTCTCTCATAAGCCTGACTTTCATAACACATGAAAACACGCGAAACAAGTTATTATTTTTTTAAGTTAGTTATTATTCTGAGGATGTTATGCTTGACCGTATGACGTATTAAAGGCTAGTAAATTATGGAACTATATATATATGCGTCCTCATATAATTTATGCAGATGAAACAACTGTCTCTGAACAGGCTTGCGATTGTCCAAAGGGTGCTTATTGCGGAAACAATTTTGAACACCAAGAAACATCCGGCATCAAGTAGAATTTGATGCGGAAAATCACTTCATCCTCTTTAGCTAAAAAAAAAAAAGAAAGAAAAGATAATTGCGGGAAAAGTATTTGAGAGAGCAAGTGGAAAAACGACAAGTAAAGGAAGGGCACACTTTCACTCTCCCACTTATGAAAATTGAATATATCTCCTTTGTTAGTCCGCAGTACAGTTACAGAGATGGATGCGACACGTCGCGGCGGAATCGTTGGGCGTCGGCGTTGCATTCACGCTCAGTGGGGTGCGTAAACAAAAGCACTAAAGCAAAGTACTTCAACCATGCTTTCGCAACCAAGGACGTCTTCACGCGGAGACAGAAAAACACGTAGGCACCCTAATGGAAAGCCTACCACAGCGACGCTTTTGGTCGCGCACATTGCCAACAGTAATACGCACTGGCTGAGCCAATTGGCTGAGCGCCCCCAGCGCGAGAGTCCGAGCAAGGCGGCACGAGCCTTAGGGAGGTTCGAGCCCCGGCACATGTTGTTCTGTTTGGACAGCGGATCAGCGGGCAGTCCGCAAGCCCTCTTCCTGTTCCTGTCACTGCGGGGGTCCTCGTGTTTTATCCGCCTGCTTTGTGGGGGAACCCCGCCGTGTTTACGCGTAACGGGGCAGCCAGTGACGTTCATCCTCTTTCCAGTTCGAGGCGGCAGGAACAGCCCCTCCCCTCCCACCCCCCGGCGCTTTTCTTTTGCCGGTTGTTCGAGATTTTTCATTTTTTCCTGTCGCTTCGGACTGTTTTGTAAACGACGGGTGCGGGCAGGGCCTGCGCCATATTTACGTGGCCGACGAATCGGCGCCTTTAAAGATGTCGCTTTGGGAAGATAACTGCCATTGATGGAAACCACTGCTCGCTGAAAGGTGCGAAGCCATGCCTCCCGGTTTTCGGCCGAGTTGCTCGAATTGAACGGAAGGAAGGTAGTTGTTCTTACTTTATATAAATGAAAGACTTCTAAAAAGGGACTCGAGTCATTAAATCGGGTGCTTGCTCGATTTTAATAATGAACACAAATGGATACGCAGGTTCCCATTCGAGTCAGCACATTATCTGTATATTCTCTCTCAATCGTTCAATCTCTACCTCTCTACCTTTTTTCTGTGTTCGCGCGTGCAGTTGACGACAATCGTATGTTTTAATGCGCGTGTGTCCTCAATAAACGACGGCAATGTACTTGTCACCGTCTTTGGGCCCGTCTTAGTGTTACGTGCTCAGTACGCAACGGCCCGGCCCCCCTTTACTAGCTGGATGAAAAAATCGCAAAATTCCCGAAGGTCGTCGCACGAAACGTGAACAAAATCATGGGAACGTCCTGTTGGTTCTCGCTAGTGCTTTGCGGGGAAGTAGACGTACTGGATTTTCTTTTAGAGTCTATACGCTCCGACGGTCTGTTGTGGTTCCTATGGGGGCGTAACTTTCGCCGTGTGCCACGTTAGACTGGGGAACGAAGTACGTATACAACGCCGTGCATAAAATTCACGAGACGGGGCACGCACCACTAAAGACAGTCGCATGCTGCTTATGCATCGTACAAACAAGACACGGCGTCCGTTGCAGACGTGATGGCAGCATAATTTGTGGACACGGCCCAAGCATCTTTGGGGCATGTTTTCGTCACGCATTTGTATTACGCTTCGAAGATGTCTTCTGCAGGCAGTGCTTGTACGACCAACGTGACAGGAAGGCGTCATACGAGAAGAAACACGATAGTAGGGAGTTTTAGGGAACCGTTTTTGCGCATCCCATTCGATACGATGGGCCCTCCGGTACGCACTGCGCATGCGCTACCTCAGAAGACTCGCTCATGCGCAGTTCGTGGCGGACGGCCCATCGTACCGTATCGGATGTCCAAAAACCGTTCCCTAAAAATCCCTAGTGGCTGCAGACTGTCTTTTGTATGATGTATTCGGAGTGTGACTCCGGGGGGAACTCCGAGACTCCGGTCACAAGCGCTCGCGCGGGGGAGCGGGGCCGATTCCACACGGCGGGACTTCCTCCCCGGCGCAGGTTTGTCGCGAGGCGCCGCTGCCCGCATCGATCATCGCGAGGTACGACAGCGGCGGCCGGGATCTGACCGCCGCCTTCCGCCGCCGCGTAGTCTCCCGTTAGAGGCGACCTCGGATGTCAGGGTCATTGAACGTACGTTGCGGCCCTGGGCCGCCCTCCATCGCCGTGAAATACGCTTCGCCGAAAACCTCTCGGATGTCACCTTGCACGCGCACCCCCCGCGCTTTTTTTTTTATCACTTTATGTTTTTAAATTTTTTTAGGTACTGGTTGCATTTATTTTTCTCTCGGGGACATTGGACTTATTTAGGTACTTCGGAGACTTTTCGTAATTAAGGTTTCGCTATAGCGAGACGAGGAAGTAAGTTAGAGTATATTTTTTTAACGATAGATTTATATGAGAACTTTGTAGGGATTTTCTTCCTGTTGTTGGTCTGATCGCATGACGTCACAATACTCTTGACTTTATGGTGTCATGTGACATCACAGTGTCTGGTGACGTCATGGTGTCACGTGACATTAGTTTTACTTGACATGACGTCATACTTTTCCCCGCTATATTTCTATAGAAAGCTCTTCTTGTTAAAGGGAAACTTAAGCGGTTCTGTATTTGAGAAAAAACAGTTAAATCCTCAAAATTTGGCCTTTAAGATCACGAATATCGAGATTATGTTTCAATTTGGTGTGCGAAGGTTGCGGAAAATCATTTTCGAAGTACCGCGGAAACCCCTCCTTCCCGGTGCGTGACGCAATATCCAGAGTTTTTTTTGGAATCTTCGCTCTCGCGCATCTTCAGCGCCTGTCAGAGCTATGTACGTGCACTTTTGCTACCTTCAAGAAGGTGAGGAAAAGACGTCACGACTGGTGTCAGTGCAGGGAAATATACCTGGCAAGCTTTATACAAAACGTCAGTGTAAAACCTCCGATATTTCTTTTTTCTTTTTTTTCTTCTGTGTTTTAAAATTGTCACTCGTGACACGTTTTAGACGAAATGAATTCCAGGTCTTGTTTTCCGCCAGCTCTGCATGATGGTCACTTTACCTCGTTTCTTCATCCTGGCTACTGCAGCAGGTCAGGAATATCAGTGGTTATGAAAGGACCGAGTTGGATGGACATCTCAGAATTCAAACGTTTAGGTAATACCCTGAAGACGACACGTGCTGAATACATGTAGCGATTGTGGGAGTGTGGCAGATTTGGAAATATAGACTTCTCATTATAAGTTCGACCACTGATTCCGACTAATCATCCTGAATCCTAAATTTAGATTGAACGGAAATGTATTACCAGATCCACCATTCGCTGACGGTAACTGTGTCAAATGGCCACGACATTTCAAAAACCCTCATCCACGTCATTCTTGAGAAAAACTAATATTTTTATTTTTCGGTTAGTATCAGTTAACAGGGAGTTTTCGTAGATCGTTTTCGCCGTCCCGCAACACTCTCCGTAACCTGCTACGATAACCGGAACTATACAGCCAAGGCCATCGGCGCTCAGACGCAGTAGCGTCTTCTTCGTAGCGGAGGGCTTAGTAAGGGGGAAACCTGGTCTACGAAAACTCCCTAATATCGGTTACCGGTAAATAATTTACGGTTACGGCCACGGTTGCTGTTTTGATAAATTTCAAATAACGGGTTTTGTTCCGGTTACGGTTACTGAAAAAATTTGGTTCCTAAACGGTTTTCGGTTACGGTTATGGTTTGAGTTCCTGGAAGTAAGATGAGCTGAACGTTACAAAAGAGCGTCGCCGAAATCCGTCGCACGGCGGAGTTAGCTCCTCATATTAATTGCCATTAACTATCAGTAACTATGAATTGATTATAATTTAAAAAATATATCCGTCTTTCGTGTCTCGCAACTTCCATGGAATTAAAATACATTTAATCTCTTAGAACATGTTTGAACCCCTTTTCTAGTGTGAAATTGTCGCCACCTAGTTAGTCGATATATTTTTATCCGTCGATCATTTAAAACCAACGGTTCTTTAACGTGTAGAAATGTACACTGTTGTCATATTTGATAAGAAGTAACTCTACATTCTGCATAGTCATTTCAATGGAACGACTTCCCTTAAATACGGGGAATGCAACCGATCGGTTCCGCCAAACCCGGCTTTCGATATATCGCGAAAGAGACTTACCGCGCGTGCTCAGCACACGTCCCACGGGCCTTTTGCCCGGTACACAAAAATGGCGGCGTGCAGAAGGTTCAGGGCATATATCATCATTCAGGTGAAACATGCCGAGTATCTGAGCTGGGACATTACCACTTAGAAGACAATTCCTGAGCAGGATGTCGCGGTTAGGGGCTCCCCTATCCACTTCAAGCGGCAAACCACATGCCGAAGCTCGGCCAGAGACGCCGCAAACCGACAGACGCGTCCGTCTTGGCGTCAACGAGTGCTGGCGTCGCGGTCGCTGCGACGAGACATTGCAAGACGCGCTGGGGCGAGGAGATCCAATTATAGGGGGCGCTCTGACCCGTTTGTTGTCCCCACACCAGTGGCGTAGCCAGGAATTGTTTTAGGAGGGGGGGGGGGGGGGGGGGGGGGCTAAAGCAAACGTGCCCACAGGGCTTGTTTGCATCTTCACGACTTAACGTAAAAATACTAACAAACGAATTCGTGACGTTTATTTCTAGTGCGGGACCTCTTTCGAAAGCAGTCGCCAGGGAATGCGAGCTTGTCCAACCCCTCTAGAATGATATAAGCCTTCTCATCGCCTCCTCTCCGTTCATGAAACGTCATCACAGTCGGATCGCGCTAACTCGGCTATTGGGCCCGACTCCGACCTTCGACGCGCTGATTGAACACGAGCCCCGGCCGAACACTGACGCAGCACTCGCGCCCAATCTCAAGCCTCGATCGATCTGACTGTAATGACGGTGGGAGACCTTCTGCTTATTTAGGTGGTGTTGGCTCGACCCACTTCGGCTTTTGTGCTCAGCTTGGCATATGCACCGCACATTCTGCATTGTTCATGCAGGTCGAAGTAGTAACAAAACAGCCCCTCCTCCCCTTCAAGCGACCGGAGAACATGAACTTCAGCCGAACGCTGCCCTTACAAAAACAGGTTTCAACATTCTTTTTAATTTTTTTAGACTTCTTATTGACTTTCCGGGATCCTATTGAATTCCTTTATAAACGCACTTTGTTTTGAATATTGTCAAAACAATTTCAAAAGAAAAAATAGTAAATTTTTTTGTAGACTTTTTTATAAAAAAATTAAAAAGAAGTTGTAATGACATTTTTCTGTTGGCTATTTTCTAAAAAAATTCGAAAGGAAAAACAATAGATTTTGTTTTGTAGACTTATTTATAAAAAAATAAATAAAAAGAAGTTGTAACGACGTTTTTTTGTAGGCTATTTTCTAAAAAAAAAAATAAAAAGAAAACTTATTGGCATTATTTCTTTATATTATTTTATAAAAAGAGAAAAAATAATAATAATATTATTTTATATGGTCTGCGGTCGTGTGCGGGGTCCGGCATGACGGCGATGGATATATGGTTCAACAAACCCCTTATAAAAAAATGTTTTTTTTTTTTTTTACTTTATATTGAAAATGTATTGACTTCTTGTTCACTCTGATTACTTTCTTTTGACTTTGACTTCCTGTTGACAGGTCTACAGAACGTTTGTTGAATTTGTGTCGAAACTTTTCTGATGATTTTCTTCTGGCTGAGTCAAAAGAAAAGCTGTTGACTTTCTATTAGCTTTACGTTGATCTTTTTCTGCTGACTTCCTGTTGAAAGTGTCATCAGAAATACTGCAGACGTTCTGTTTACTTCGTGTTTAAAATATTCAGTTGACTTTCTGTAGCCAGTGTCAATAGAAACTCTACAGACTTTCTGTTGACTTTTTATTGAACATGGTACATCTTGACCAAATGTCAAAAGTCACTAAGTTTCTCAATAGTCTCTGACAAGTTGAGAACCATAGGGAGGAGCTTCAGTTCTCCTGCCTCCAGTGCGAGCCTTCTATCCTTGACAACGCTTCGACGTCTCGCGCCCCTCGAGCTCGAGCGCGCAGTCAAAGCACGACGGAAAGCATAGGGCGCGTGCTGGAGGCCAGGCGTTCGAAAAACACCCCCTGCCGTTCTCAATTTGTAAGTGACTATCGTGACTTTATTGACCCTATTCACTAGTCAACTAGTAAAGAAAAGCAAAATAACTATATTAAAGTGAAGCAACCGCCTTGACTGGCTTCGTCCTGAGTAGTGCTAGGCAGAGAAGCGATAACATTTGTTCCATGAGCCGTTTTTGTGGATGTTGTTTTAGCGACTATGCGGAATTATTATTAGTCGTACCAATGCTTTTTAGTAAGAGATAGAGTCCACGAACTTCGAAACACTGTCTTCTCTTTGACAGACTTTCGAGAAGGAGATCGGACACTTCGAACCTTAGTAAGTGCTGACTATGATTCTGGTGTTGAGTGCTTCATGGTGTTGGTGTTTGTTTCCAATGCTTATTTGTGGGATGTGTATGTACCAAAGGGGCACTATTTCCTAACAAAATTCAAGATGTATATTAAAAAAAATTGAGTGTCTTTTTTTTTAAAACGTTAATCTGCGGGTCTGTCAAAAGGAATTCAACAAAATTTATGTAAGAAGGAATTCAACAAAATTTATGTAATAAGGAATTCTAGAAAATGTATGTAACAAGGAATTCTAAAAAAATTTAAGTGGCCAATTTTAACTAGGAGTTAAATAAGTTGTCAAAATAAAGTCTAAAAAACATCAAAAAATATTAAAAAGAAATTCAATACGATTCCAGAAAATTTTCAACAGAAATTCAAAAGAATTTAACTACAAATTTTTGTAAGGGTGGTGCGGCGTTCGGTTAAGTCAGTCGAGCGCTGAGTCGTTATTATTTGTGGTCCCCATCTGTGTACTTCTAAAGTTAGCCGCTCGGGGCGCCACGGTCTGATCTCCTCCCCAATCGGCGCCGCCGCGTAAGTCCATCCACTATAGTAGGTTACAAGTCAAGAAGGTAGCGGCAAATGCCCCCCAAAGGGAATCATATATCCCTCCGCCACCTCCGCATCCAATAGCGTCCCATCGTTTCCCTGACGTTGCGGCCAACCGCGCGAGGAGGGTCGTGCCTTTCTGTACATATTTTCTTTATCTCTCGACTTTGCCTTAGCATTGTGGAAGCCACGAGAGGGAGATTAAGTCTTCCCCCTTCCGATGGAAACAAAGACGACTTTCGGGGATTAGCTTCCCCCTCCGATTGATACAAAGGCTGCTTTCAGGGGCTCGGTTCCTTCTCCGATGAATGCAAAGGTCGCTTTCTTAGAAAGTGGGGGTCGGAGACAAGTTGGCACCACTCTCTGGCCATTATCTATCCATTGAAGCGGAACAAGGAGCGTTTCCAGTGAACTCTTCTTTCGATTGCGGAGGGATTTGAAACCGGCGCACCACGCTTGTGGGAGGAGCTTCTCCTACCTTCTTAAAGGGGCTATGCAACAATTTTTGTACTTTGCGCAAATACCGCTTAGAACGGATCCCTGACGTTAATGACCTATGAAACACGCCTTCGTTTTTCACCCGACGCATTAGAAGTCCCAGAAAAAAATTAAAAAACAACGAGCAGCGTTCACGCCCTCAACTCGCAGCCAGAACAAGCGGCCACGTGATCTGGAGCCGATTATATGCCGCCAATGTTGATCATAGCCACGCGCTGGGGTTGGCAAAGCACAGGACACGCGCTGAGTTCCAGACATTGTTATGGCTCGGCTATTGTCGTCGTTGCAGCGATTGGACACGGGCCACTACTCGAATGCTTCTCGAGCTATCAATTATCACGAGCCTAAATCGAGTGCCCACGCAATGCTCGGGTCCAATCTATGAACCGCATTCAAATATCGTCATACGGGTGTACTGCGATCCCCGCGTTACGTCATCGAATTTTGCAAGGGAGAGATTGAATGAAAATGATCGCTTTTGTCCTTGAAATTACACCGCAACAAAGGAGTTTCTTGGCCAGTGGCATTGCATGCGAGTATCCTTGAGTCCCACTAGTGCCAGTAAGCTCGTGTAAAGTGAAAAACATTCCAATTGAATATCGTTGCACAGCTCCTTTAACTTGTAACCGACTATAGTAAAAAGAAGAAAACAAAATTGGCTAGGTGGCGCCGCCCGTTTCAAGGGTTCAGCCTCATTCATCCATCCATCCAGTGGTGACGTTTTGAAGGAGAGAGGGAGGGAGGGTGACGCAAGCTGCTCTGCGCGATCAGTACGAGTTTTACAGTCGATTAGCCAAAGATGGAAGCACGCACACGGTGATTGTCAGACTGCTGCTGATACATCATTCAGGGGGCAGTCTGCAGAGACTGACTGAGGCGCATTTCTTCCTCGTATGACGGTCACGTAACATTGGTCATGCAAAAACTGTCTGGAGGAGACATGTTTTCTTTTGCATGTCTGTAGTGTGACCAGTGTGATCACATGCAGAAGCTGGAATTCGCCGACCGTTCCGTCCCGTCGCGGTCCTCTCTCTGGAGGCGGCGGCATCTGTGTCTCATGCATGCCGCCACTCGTCTGGGTTCAGCCAGCGGTCTCGTCGATATGATCGACGCGGGCGGCTGCCAGGGCGAGGCAATTACGGGGTCCCCCCAAGTTTCCCGTACGAAAGGTCGTCCCCGAATAAGCCGGAAGCGACGCCCAAGTTCCCGTAATGGCTTCGTGATCAATGGTTTTGGGACGTCTCGGACAGCCCTGTTCCGGCAAGGCGTTACGCCCACAACCTCGCACGTGTACGAGGTGTTCACGACGCGAGGCGCTTTCGAGTGTTTGACCGATTCGAAAGGGTATAAGGTCACCACTAGTCTAGTCTGTGATCCGCTCTCGTTTTCTTTTTTTTTTTTTCTTTTTCAAATTGATTGTTTGAGTTGTTTATAGTATTTTTTGTTTCTTTTTTTTTTTTCAGACACGTGTGCGTCGCGATGCATGGTTGACAATCTATTTCGCCAAATCACTTCGCGCGTCTTTCGCAGGGTGACCCCTATTCGGGAAGAGATACAACCGTCGCGCCTCTAGCGACTAAGTTTAAAATTCATTTTGGGGTCAACTACAAGATAAAATATTTGTCTGTGCTTCTGACGCATCGTTCGACTGACGTATAGCCGATGCCCGCGTTGACGTTCGACTGTGGCTCGTGTTCATTCAGGCACCAATTCACTGAAGCATTCGCGTCGAATTTCTGCCATGCTCTTGATGTACGAGGATTACGAAACACATCCACTGCCCAGGCATCGTGCTGAGTAAAGACCGAGCTCCGTTTAAAACAAGCTGGACAAAGCGTCGCCTATGCGGAGCGCAAGTTCGTCTGCTTCTTGAGCAGAGGTTGCGGTTACGTTCAAACGACGCCGAGCTCCGATTGGCTTTGATTGGAAGGATAGTGGGTAGACCTCAATGCTAGATGCCTTGAGGTCTAGCCACTATTTTTTTCCATCAGCCAATGAGAGCTCGGCGTTCTGAGATCATCGCAACCCCTGTTAATGTAGCAGACGAACTTGCGTTCCGCATAAAGGCTTTCCAAATATAACCTTCTGCGCGCTGCCATCTTTGTCTACTGGGCTGTGCAATGCCTTCTGAGCATGCGCTGTAGCTCTGTTGTGGGGTATATCAGACGCTGCGCATGCGTGCACAGCTCAGTGACACAGCATTTTGCGCCCGGGTGAAAAGCGCTGGAAAGGTCTAAGTTAGAGCAGTAACGCCTTTTTTTTTTTCCTAATTCATATTTTGTCGGGTATTATTTGGGATACGCAAACGTGAATTTTGTAATTACAGGAAAAGGGAAGGTTAGAGATTACGTAATATATATATATATATATATATATATATATATATATATATATATATATATATATATATTTATTATTATTATTATTACAATAAGCGCGTTTAAACTATATGCGCAGTATCTGTCTCCTGCGGGATGCGCGACGTCCCTGTTGCGCAGAAGGGAGCTATCCGCGCATGCTTTGGGCGTTCCTCGGTCCAGTAAACAAAGATGACAGCGCGCAGAAGGCGATTATTGGAATGGTCTATATTTTGTTTATATCTTAAAGGAGCTGTGCAACGATATTCAATTGGAATGTTTTTCACTTTACACGAGCTTACTGGCACTAGTGGGACTCAAGGATACTCGCATGCAATGCCACTGGCCAAGAAACTCCTTTGTTGCGGTGTAATTTCAAGGACAAAAGCGATCATTTTCATTCAATCTCTCCCTTGCAAAATTCGATGACGTAACGCGGGGATCGCAGTACACCCGTATGACGATATTTGAATGCGGTTCATAGATTGGACCCGAGCATTGCGTGGGCACTCGATTTAGGCTCGTGATAATTGATAGCTCGAGAAGCATTCGAGTAGTGGCCCGTGTCCAATCGCTGCAACGACGACAATAGCCGAGCCATAACAATGTCTGGAACTCAGCGCGTGTCCTGTGCTTTGCCAACCCCAGCGCGTGGCTATGATCAACATTGGCGGCATATAATCGGCTCCAGATCACGTGGCCGCTTGTTCTGGCTGCGAGTTGAGGGCGTGAACGCTGCTCGTTGTTTTTTAATTTTTTTCTGGGACTTCTAATGCGTCGGGTGAAAAACGAAGGCGTGTTTCATAGGTCATTAACGTCAGGGATCCGTTCTAAGCGGTATTTGCGCAAAGTAAAAAAATTGTTGCATAGCCCCTTTAACCGTGTTTCCATGCAGTATAGTATATTTCTTCATTCGCCTTCCACGATTAACGCTGTAGTCCGCCGTGCAAACTATACACTCCCTTTCACTTTTAAGGTACGGTTATACTCCAACGTAACGTCGACGGGCGCGGAGCAGCGCAGCGCACACTGATACTGATTGGTCGCAGATATTGAGTTCCTGGTCGCCGGCCAATGGAAAAAGCGCGTTCTGCACTACGCCGCGTTCACTGCGCTCAACGTCGGAGTATAAACAGCCCTTTAGTCCGACCGGAGCCAACGTTGCCTTCCGATGGAGCCAAGCAAGCAGCGATAAAAAGTGCAATGTAACGGCGTTCGTCATCTTTCAGCCTTTGCTGATACCGGCTGAACCAATCACGCACAACAGAAAAAAACAAAACAAAAAAAAGAAGCGCATAATTACGCAGCATTTAATGTGCATGATTCATTTAGCCGGTGATCGACGAGCGCCAACACGATATACTTTGCGTGCTTCGTATGCGGAGAGCAAGCCGTCTGCTTCTTTTGCAGGGGTTGCGCTGACGTCAGAACGACGCCGAGTTCTGATTGGCTCTGATTAAAGAGTGGTGGATAGAGCTCTAAGCAAGCTGCCTCGAGGTCTACCCACTATCCTTTAATCAGAGCCAATCAAAACTCGGCGTCGTTCTGTGACGTCACCGCAACCCCTGCAAAACAATTGACGACTTGCTCTCCGTGTAGCGTTGTCTGCGGACAGTGTGGTGAGAACTATACGCGCTCGACGGACCCATCCTCCGTCTCCCTTACGTGTTGCTGTGGGTGGGAGCGGGATCGCGTGGGAAAGATGAAGAGTGCTTTAACGAGCAGGAAGGAAGCTTCCACTGCACCGTCAGCTTAGGGCTGAGCGGGGCAATCGAGGTCGTAAAGCTGTCCATTCACTCGCAGTTTCCCCCGGCCGCCTAAAACAAAATAGATCACGTGACGCGGTGCCGCTGAATTTCGCGGGCTCTTCGTTCCCGGCTTCGGAGATGAGCGAACGGATTTACGGCTGCGACCGCGATGACATTCGCCGCCCAGCGACGGCTCCCGCCGCAGAAGCTCGTCGCTCGTGGGACCTCGTCCTCGTGGAAACCTGAAGGGGATACCCCCCTCTCCGCTGTACGCTTTCTTTCCACAAGAAGGAGAGAATATATCCTTCGTTTTTTTGCTTATTACGTATCTGTTTTCTCTATGTGTTTGTGTGTGTGTGTGTGGGGGGGGGGTGCGTTGTAATTATATTTATTAAAGAGTTTTTGTGTTTTTTGTTGTATATCCGTATTCTTCTTGGTTTTTTTGATCCCCTGCTACTTTCCATTTTGCTTTGGTATGGCCTTATATTTATTTTTGTTTTCTTGAGTCTCAAATCCCCAACTGCTTTCTGAAGTTTCCTTTTTTTGTTTTTGTTTTTTTGCTTGCCGTTTGTGTTGTGCATTTCTTCTTTCCTACTGTATTTCTTAACTTTTCTTCGCTTCGTGTTCACCGCTTTTCTTTTCATTTGCGAGTATACTCGCTTATTTTAACACAACTGAATAAATCAAAACACGTTTTCCATGATTTGTACAGTTTTTTTTTTTTTCATTCCTCCGTTGAGGTTCCTTTCTTACAAAGTGATGAAATCACACAGACATGAAATTAGCGTGTATCTAATATTTTTATTCTCGTCAAAGACCCGCCAAGGGACACCTTTAAGAAAAGCGCCATATCGACTGTGGGCTCTCCACGAGCTCCCCCTCCGTTGTATGATGTAATCTCGGAAAACTTCGAATTACAAGTGCATTGAAAACACGCAGGCGGCACTACAAACAATCCACTGCACAGGTGTTCGCGAGGGCTGTCAACTCCGCCGACGCCGCCGGTCTCCTTCCTGCTTCCCCCTCCATCAGGACCGAGGCAACCATGCATGGTGGTAAGAAAAAATGGCCGACCTGCACCCTCTCTCTTTCCCTCTATCCATCTATAAATGCGTATATAAATTCGGCATAAAGAAATATACAGCCCGCATCCACAAACCTAAACATAAAAGCGCGCGATTCCATCAACTACACAGGGACACCGCCGCAGTTGGGGAAGGGTGGTGGAGAGTACCGACCCTCGCCCCACACTCTGCATAGACGTACGCGCAACTGGCTGCACATGTCGCCATCCATTTTCCCGAGGCTTCCGCCGTGGCCGCCATGCCGCTTGGAGGCGCGACTTTGAGACGGCTGTTCGTTCTTTCACAAAGAGTTGTTCGAGCTGCTGCTGCTGCTGCTGCTTCTGCTGCGGCTTCCGATGTCGCCTCGGGAGGGTGCTGTTAAACATATCGTAGTGCAACGAATATTAAGATATACAAATAAATGAACATAAAAGACGAATATCTTTTCGGTTGGGTGGCATGTCGGCGAAGAATACTGATGACGCCGCTGCTTGTTTTCGAAAGGTGGCCGGCTGCGCGCCTTATTTTTTCGTGAGCGGGAAAAAACGTGCTGCCTTTTTATGTCATAAAGAACGCTTGGCGTACTCTGGGACGCTGGCGCTGGGAGCAAAGAAAAATATGTTGGGCATATGATTCGGGCACTCCCACGAGAATGAGGGACAGGCGGGGTTCAACGTTGTCAGAGCTCGCGTTATAAACATGGCACGCTATTTTAATCTTCGGCGCGACTTTTCTGCGAGTACCCCTTTTTAATGAAAGGGAAAATGGGGATGTTGTAGTTTTGAATCTCGAGAAAAGCAAAAAAACGTAATATGTGCGCAGCAAATGGTTTGTTTTTTCGATACAGTGAATAACTGGGTTCAGGAAAGAGTGATTAACTTCCATACATCAAAAATATGGATCGATATGGGGATTGTCTCGCAATGTTCTTTGCGGTTTTTTTTTTCGTTATTTTTCGAGCTATTAGATAAAGAAATCCATCACGCTGAACGTGCAATCAGAGGGACAGTGTTTTAGACAGCCGAGTGATGTATATAATATTTCTGCTATAAAAAAAATATAATAAGAATGAATTGACTAACCAACTCTCAGTTTCTAAAAGCTTAAGTGGGAAAATGATTAAAATCCCTGCGTGTTTTTACTCGTAAAGTAAGACTCAACAGCGGTGTCTGGGAATTAGTTCGTCTTCAAATTAATAAATATTTGTCCGCACCTGAAAATTCGCCGAAACAAATAAATCAGTCTTCAAGATACCCGGTCACTGCCGCCATCCTTTCGCATGAAACAGACACTTCGGGAAACAGGCCGAGTAAAAAGTTAGAAGCACGTGCTTTTCAAATGTCCCAACAACCGTGTGTGCAGTTTCTGGGCTTCCGCGGCTGACAGCCGAGAAGCTGTCTACAGCAGTTCACACGTTGATGTCGATTCGGTACATAGGGTCATACAGATTTCACCCCACGACATCTTCAAACCGTCAGCCCCGCCTCCTTCGCTGCATGCGACTGTCAGGCCCTCCGCATGCTCGTATACGATGCGCAATGCAGTGCACACGTCCATCCGAGCACCCGAGAAGAAGAGCACAGGGCCGTGCAGGTCTTCAAAATACCACGAATGCCTCTCCCTAAACCCTCCAACAGAAGTGACCGCGGTTCGCGTTTCCGTCCGTCTTTCTTGACGATTTAGTCATTCACACAACGAGCAAACGTTCAGAAACAGGGGACATGTTTCCAGCCCCCCCCCCCCCCCGAAAGCTAAGGAAAGAGATTGACATTGATGCCATACCGGGAATGCCTCGTCACTCGCGTCGAACAAGGCTGGGAGCAGACCAGGACCACAGGGGTCACGCTCGATGAACCGCGATTCCTGACTGTCCTAGCAGACCGTCTATACTCCGACGGAACACGAGTTCTCAAGACTGAGAAGGGCCCGTCGTTCTGGAGGAAGTTATCGGTGGAAGGCATCGTATACTCCCCCGGTCTTCTAGTCCTGTCCCGTAAACGCGGTCACTCGATGTTCTGCGGAAATGTCTGCCGTCGTAGATGCCTGGACGATAATGGGGCTCCTGCTTTAGTGTTTGGAGGCTCTTGGCGGGGGCGTATACTTTCCCTAAACTGATGGATCTGCGGGACAGGGTTCCGTCTCTCTTTGTTGAAACGAAACCGTTAGAACCTTTCTGTTATCATGCATTTATTTTCTTGTAAGAGTGTTTGGTTGGTTGATTTGTTAGTCGGTTGGTTCGTTGGTTGGCTGAATTGTTCCCACATAGCTGAGCCTTCTCAGATTACTTGTTTGGGAAAAGAGAGCCATCCCCTATATTATAGGGGATTGGAAAACAAAAATGGTTTCTCGGCGAATCCGCCCTGAAACTTGTTCAAAATTTCCATATCCTGCTAAGAGAAACTAATCTCAGTAAGCTTTTTTTAACTATAAACCCTCGCGATGCGACTGTAAGTAGACCGGCTTTGATTCTATCAAAAGCTACAAAAAAGTTACGCGAGATTCGCTGGAACTGTTTGAAGATTATGATGATTAGTATACAAGCAAATAACCACTCCTTTCCGCCCGCTTTTATTAGCTATTTGGCGTGCGTATTTGTATTTTGTACTTTTAACCTTTATTTGACTACCAATGACCTTAGTTGCTTTTGTGTTAGCAAACGCCCAATCATCATAATATTTACTCTCGGTTTTCCCTTCGCTCGCTCTTTATGTCTTACTTCCTTGTTAACGCAGCTGAAACCTGTTTTTCAGTCTATCGCTCTTTCAAACACTTTTAGGTTACCGAATTTATTTGAAGTTAAAAAAAAAGTACAAACACTACAGTGGAAGCTTTTTTTTTGTGTGTGTATTTAAACGTTTTTAGTTCATTTACGTTTTTCGACCACCAATTTTACCGTATATAGCTTAACAAGGCTTATTGTTTCTCCCCGTACTCTAGTTCTGACAGTCAAACTTAATTCAGCTCCTGCGTCGCTTACCTCGGTCACAGATCATGCAGTTGGGCTCAGATAGTATCGTTTTTGCATTTTGAGTTTGTGTTATTGTTAATGTCATTATGGCCACCATTTATCGCACAATATAGCTTTTAGAAAAATAAAAGAACAAGTAAATTAGCCATTCTGCTTGTTCAGAAGACTAAACTGAATTTGTGGGCAAACACTCTTTTTTTTTTTTCTTATGAAGCCTATACATATTTGTGAGCAAACGTTTGTGCTATACTAATCCCTATCCGAACATCGTTTTAAAAAACGAGACGAGCAGGTCGAAAAGAGAATTAAACTTAGCAGCAGGAATTATTATTTTGCAAAGCTATACCAAACAATAATTTATTTTAAAAAATCTTGTGGGTTTTACGTGCCGAAATTAAACGTTTGGTTCGCAAAAACAAATTATAATGTTCATTCCAGGAACACTCACCTGAATGTTTGGTTGTTTTGTTCCCTCACTGTTTATTTACAAGGAAAGAAAGAGGACAACGTGAACTTTAACCATGAATGCCTGTAGCATATCTATAGCTTTGACCAGTTGCCCCACTCTCAATTCAGATTCTTTTACAGCGGTGTCGTAACATTTGATGATGCGGGCGCTGCGCGAGATCTGGAAGAAAAAGGTCGCTTAAAGGGATTATCCGGTCAAATTTCGTATTCATGAAAACATTTAGACCTCATTGTCAATGGCTGTAGGAGCATCTTCCACGACAAATCTGAATTTTGTGTGCTTCCCTGGAGGAGTAATTGTATTTTAACCCAAGCTTGCATAAACGGCGTTTTCCTCTTCCACCTTCAGGGAAGCGGAGTTTCTGAGGTAACATCAGGCAAAGAACGCGCCGAACTGAAGTGCACTTCGAATTTTGTCCTCCGCACGAGCGGTACGACGTGGTTCACCCTCGCTGCTGCGCTTTTTTTTTCTTTTTTTTTTTAGAATGAAAGGGTATTTTTGTTGTGCGGTTGTCACGCTCCACAGTTCTCCGCGACATTTACAGTGGCGAGTAATATGGAATGCTGCGGTACGTCGGGAGCACTGTGTTCCCACGGAGGAATGAGGCATAGGATATGACAATTGCAAGACTGGTGTGACGTCACGTCAGGCATGGGAGTGCAGCCGTTGATACTTGCGAAATTCGGCATGGAGTTTCGTTCAATTATCCGTCGTTGATTACACTAAATTGGGGTGTCGTTTAATGGAATAAAAATGGCCTATGTTAATCATTAGGCTCCCACCAGGTAACCATCACGAAATCTTAAGAACTTCCGGTTTTCACCGGACAATCCCTTTAAGGTCTGGAACTACTCGCGAAAAACAAACTGAAAATCGGACAAAATCGTAACACAATAAAATCGTTCCATGCTCCCCCCCCCCCCCCCAAAGGAAAAAAAAAAGAGAAAAGGAGTATTTAGTATTTACTGCACGAAAACAGCAAATGTAGATTTGTTAAAAGCGTATTTGGGATTTATGTACCATGAATTCTAAGACGGAGCTGGTGAAAAAAAAAAAAAGCGTGGAACTTTTTTTTTTTTTTTTTTTAATAAAATGCCGATTTTCGAGTCGTTTTTTTTTTGCATATGCAGTTTTTGTTTTTTTTAATTTTTTCGTGCTGTCTTTTTTTCAATTATTTTTAACGCACTAGAAGGGTCCCCAAGTGCCATTCTCCCGGATCACGATCATTCCCGAATTAAGTGAATTCCACAATCAGGCACGTAGCCGGGGGGGGGGGGGGGGGGGGGCGCCCATGAGGCCCGGCCCCCCCCCCCCCAAAAAAAAAAAAAAAATCTTCCAGTTTGCTGGGACCTCCTCTCCCCCTCCCCCTCATACAGGATTTTGTCATGGGCGGGACCCCCCCCCCCCCCCCGAAACAAAATCCTGGCTACGTGCCTGTCCACAATATATCTAACCTACCTCGTGACGTTATAGTTCCGCATTTTGTCGATCGCAATTCGCTTGGACGGAAGATCGTGAAAGGTTTGATTATTGACGCCATTCCCGAAAAAGCTCAAGACTCCCTGAGCCCTTGAACGTACCAAAAAATGAACACAATTTACAAGGTGGCATCATTATACACCCTGAAAAAAAGGGTTTGATAATAACTGAAGCGATTACAAACAGGTTCTCGCCGAACAAGAAATAACCAGCTTGAGGTCTGGCGCCGGCGCCGGCGGATCATTTGACCCAGATTACGCCTCGCATATGTCCTGGCAAGACAAATGACGCTCTGGCGTGCACGCGTAGAAACCCAACGCGCGTGATTAATTTCTCGGGAGGTCTCCCCGTTGTGCCTAGATTTCCGAGTGGTTCCAGGTGCTTGGTCGAGGTCACGTGGTTTATGGGCAGCGTTTGCAATACGAGCGGCGAGAAGGAGTCGCGTCTGCAAGCGCCTCAGCATATAGCTCCGTCTTTCCATTCCCGCTATCCTCATCGCCACTCGACGACCCACGCATGCGCACATGCTCTCCATCTGCGCAGGAGGAGTCCGCCATGAAATTGCCAACGCTCTTCGTGGTTTGAGTTGCTCGCTCTCTTAACTCTAGGCACCCTATGTTTCCCGCTTGAATTTAGCAATCCCCGCGTCTGTGTAGCTGCAGCTAATGGTTGGGTCGAAAATGCCACGAAAGGGGTGGCTACCAGCTCTTTCCCTTCCATTTAATATGAAAGGGATTCGCCCTTTGGAGCGGGTCGACACTTCTTCGTGTAATGGGTTCAAAATGCCCGCGTTGTGCGCACCGTCACGTCGGATATTGTAAAATGTATAGTTGGATGTGACAGGCACACCTATATATTCGCCACTCCGGAGTAGGCGACGCCACCCAGCGGAAAGGACGTGAAGGTGAGAAGCGGCGAGCTATCGCCACATAAAAGATGTGCTGCGAAAACTGTTACGGCCTGGCGGCCGAAATGTGAAACAGAGCAAAAGAGATTAAGTCCGCGCCGTTTGGAGTTGGGAATAGTTTCAGACCCACCCGATTTTTGCCGTTTACTTCGAATGTTTCGTCACCAAGCAACTCGGTATAGTGACAGTAGTAGGAATGTGGTGACATAGGAAAACGATGATTGCATGACACGGGGGGGGGGGCTTCGCCCCAAGCAACATCATTCACCACGTGGAGATGCGGTCAATTTTTTTCTGTTATGAGCCGCCGCAGGCTGTTCCCGCGAAGTGGCGTGAATGGGTGGCTTGCTATAATATAGATAAACAAAAGGAGAGGTCAGCTTGCTGTAATATAAAGAAACAAAAGCAAACGGGCAGCACCTTTATATTGACTGATAATAAAGCGGTAATACGACGCTGCGTAGCTCATATCGAAATCGGTGCTCGTTTATGCATGTTTTCTTACTCGACATCATTAAAAAAACGTACAGGGGGTGGGGGGGGGGGGGGGGGGGGTTACGGTAGTTCACGGGAGACAACTTAGTTGAAATACCAAAACCGCGTGAGTGTTAAAAAGCAAGGATTGTCACGTAGTCAGGTGTCGTCTAAACTAACTTTTGTACGGAAGTGGCGTTTCGATCGCGCGAGAAAACATATTGGGGAGTTTTCGTAGATCGCTTTCGCCGTCCCGCAAAGCTCTCCGCAACACTCTACGCTACCCGGAACTCTACAGTCAAGGCCATCGGCGCGCAGGCGCATTAGCGGCTTGTTCGTTGCGGAGGGCTTAGCGGAGTGGGAAACGCGGTCTACGAAAACTCCCTATTAGCTGAGTCAGTGGCGTCACGAGCGTCAGGGGAACCCGGGGCGGTAGCCCGCCGCGACACCCCCCCCCCCCACCCCCGTTCTCGCGTGGCCCGGCGCGACACCCCCCCCCCCCCCCCCCGACACCCCCCTGAGCGCTGCACCTGGGGCGGTTCGCCCCCCCCCCCCCCCCTTGTGACGCCACTGAGCTGAGTTTGAAACGCCGTCTGACCGATTTCTTTCCCTGTCTTCAACTTTTGGTTGCTTCAAGATTTTCTTACCCTGTCTCAGGTGTTCTAACAAAATGAGAAAAGTACGCCAGGCCTCAGATCGGGCATTTCAGCTGGCCACGTTCCACGGCTTGCATTCGCGCCTATTTCAGTCGGTGATGTGATCTAACGTAACCATCAAAAAAAAAAACAAAAAAAAACAAATAAAAAAACGCTGGCTCAAAGGGAAAACGAAACATCTAACCCGAGCTTTCACGCGAAGATCCGGAAAGCGCGATGCAAGTGCAGCTTACCGCCGGCCACACTCGGTCTGCGCTTTAGGGCCGTTCTCGATGCTTCTGCGAACCGATTACATATCCGTAGAAGTAACTTGAGACGTTCAGAAGTGCGTAAGTCACCCAGCAGCAGAGGAAGGTGGCCCGGATTGATCGGGTTTCAACACCCGCACACGCTTCCATAGCCGTCATGGGGCTGCGTCGGCTGCTAGCTACGAACCGGAAGTGAATAATACCCAGAGTGCTCTGCGGCTGCTGCCAAACGCCAGTCACCTATTGAAGGCAAAACAGCATATCTCCTTTCAAATCAGGCATTCAGCATAGAGCTCAGTATTCGTTTCAATAAAAAAAAAAACACAAAACAAGCATCAATAGGAACACCCCCCCCCCCCCCCCCGCCACGCGTTCCGGTAAAGATTAGGTTTGCAGCTGCTTCGAAAAGTGTTGACGTCATTCGAAGCCCTCGTGTGAAGTGCAAACCGAGTAATGGATGGTAGCGGCGCCTGCGAACAATGCGAAGCACGTTCGTTCTACCCGCGTCTGATATCCCGGTGAAAATACCCACAGCATAGAAATCACGTAGTGACGTCACCACGCTTTCATATATAACATGTGCTTCACCAGTGCAACTCAACCAACCACAATTCATGGATCATGCACTGATTTAACCTTAGCAAAGAATGTCTCTACAGTGAGAACTGAAAATCTCAGTGTGTATCACACTGATCCTAAAGTAGTCGTGAATGTCGTTGTGAAGTAATAAAGGGGGTGGTTAAGTACATTTCACTTTTTCTGGTTTCACTCTTTGTAGAGCCACGTGTGTGAATTTTCAAGTGACGTCGCAATGGGCAATCGTTGTGGGTGTCGTTTACAGCTTCGCTGTCCAACCACCTTCACAGCGTGGATTAGAGCCACAGTTTTTTTTTGTTTTTTTTTTGCATAATTGGTTTGCATACATGCTTATTGAGCTTACATCTTTTTCATTTGCAGGTGGAGTTTTCGGGAGCTGGCGTTTAAAAAATAAAGTTTTAAACACTCGAAATAAGCTGGAGGAAAAACGCGATACGAGTTTAGCAACGTTACTTAACAAGGGGAAGGATTCACCAGCGAGCGGTTCGCGGATCTCGAGTGGTTCGATACAGTGGTATACGTTTCACTGGAACCTCTAATTGAGGCTCGTCAGGAACCATTTGAGGCTCGTGAGGCTCGTCAACGCGCGTTTGAAGTGAAAGTGGTATCCAATAATAAACAGACGGGATTGCACTGGCGGAGACCTATAGTATCTATATATTTGTTCCAATCCCGTTTTATACGGTCATTCAAAACGCGCGCACGAGAGACGAGGACGCCAGCATTGCGAAAAGTGCGCGGCAGTCATAAAGTCCCCCCGCAAAAAGAACCTCCTCACGTTTCCTATTTACCGGATAACTGCACGCGGACAGAGTCCGAACTCCCACGCCACACGTCCATATAACGCCGGAGAGGGCGTCAAAGGACTCGCCGCTGCAGCGCACCCCGTAGGCGGGCCTTTAAACCCGAGTATAACGGAAAGCCATTTCAGACGCGCGGAGGCGACATAAACAGGGCACCACCAGACACCGTTATAAAAACAGGCGCGCGCGCTCGTGCATCGCGCACATGTGACCGACCGCCAGGCATCTCGCGGGGGTCGGCGGGAGGATTCGTGTCGCTGTCGGTGGCGCATAAACTGCGACCTCCTTGTTCGAGCGCACACCGTACACTATTTACTCCGTTTACCTTACGACGATGGACCGCGGAAGACAACTACGGGCTTCCAAAGCCAATCGAATGCCGTGTGAGTGTCACGTGACAATCAAAAGGGACGCGGCGAAGCGCGAGGCGTGTAGTCACGTGAGTTGCTCGCGGCGCATGGATTGGCTGGGACGGCTGGTCCGATTCGGTCCATTCCAACGTGAAGCGGAGTAAATATACCCCTACTCTGAATACTGCGTTGTATTTTCTTGTATGTGTGTTGCCAGTGGCGCTTTTTATGTGTAAAAACAAACAAACAGAACGAAACGGCGATGCCTTGCCGTTCTCGACAGAGCGGCAGAGTGCTGACGGTGCGGCAAAGATCTGAGCCCGAGCTCGTTCACCAGATGAAACGTATAAACGCCGAGTGCGGTAATAGAAATGAAAATTAAAAAAGAAGAAAAAAAAAAAAAAACGTGTGAGACGACGTTGTAACATGGCGGAATCCTCCTTCCCACTTTCTCTCTTTCTGTGGTCTCGTGAATATGCACCATTCTGTTGTGATCACCTTTTTTGGCGCATTTTGGTCAATTTCTGCCTTTTCGTTGGTTATGCATGATGTAAGCTCATCTGATATGACCGCAATATGTTGGTAGGTGTAGGTATACAGATGTCTAGGCGTTGCGCAACAGTCAAGTTAGTGGCACGGAGTTTTCTGTGAGCTCCTCACCCAATTATCTGAGAATTTCAAGTGAAGGTAGCACTTCCCTAAATTCGTGTTATATTTTCATGTAACTTGAACAAGTTGAATACAGGCACTGCTACCTCGATAAAAGAGACGGACGGATAGCGTAATAATAACCTCAACTTTGAGACACCTTTGAGACTTCTTGGCCGTCATGTTGGCCATTCATTTCTTTTTATTCCTCGACTTCTTTTATTTATTGGATCACTAATAAGCGAGGTTTCATTTGAAATCAAACACACATGTCGGGGAGGATCTTTAAAATAAAAAAAATAAATATCACATATATTATATATATATATATATATATATATATATATATATATATATATATATATATATATATATATAATTGCCCCGTGCCTGTAAAAAAGAAAACCGTTTTAATTTGTTTTGTTTTTTAGCTTTACAAAAAATACTATTTGCAGCGGGGTGAAAATAAGTTTTTTTTTTTCCTCCGTGATTTTTCTACCCTGTTCTGTACTCTGGTATGAATACGGAAAGCATACAAAACTGACAGTAATTTTTTTTTACGCTTGTATATCATGCCGACTATTTTTTAGTTCAAAGGAAAATACTTCATTATTTTTTTAGTGAGGTAAAAAATGTCAAACATCGTCTCTTTGACAATCCGGCGGCCTACTCAGAGCCTTGTATCTCATAAGCTATTATACTTGTCGCTTACCAAATACTATGCAGGTGTAGTCCTATACGTGGGCTATCGACGGGCAAAAGTTTTGTTTATTTTATATTCACGGAATATTTTATATTAAATCTGAAATATCGTCAAAAATGAGATTTCCCGATATTTTAAAACCGCTTTATAAAAAAGATATTTTGTTTAATATTTTATTATTGCTGCCGATCATATTAATTTTCAATTGGCTCGATGTGATTTCCCCCCTTTTTGTTGTATCTTCTCTAGAAGTGATCGAAATCGCACCCACGCTCTCGACCGGCCAAACGCAGTTTCCGCAGGTCGGCTTCGCTGCAAAGATTATACTGCTTATTTTTGTGTTAAAATGCAGCGGGTGAATTTATTTTGATTGAGAACACTCGTGCTTGGCTACATATTGCATTTTCTTAATTTTGTAATGATGGCAACTGACATTCCTTAGTCCGATCGTTAGCGGTGCAGCGGATGTTCTATTATCCGGTGTGTAAAGCAAGGGCAAAGGGCGGAGAAAACGGAGGTCAAATTGGGAATTTGGAAGTTACACTAATTGGACCTTTAAATGAAAGAAAAAGACACCTAAGCTCAAATTGAGGTCCTTTCATTGCCCCCCCCCCCCCCCCCCCCCTTTTATATACAGTTTGCAAATTTGCGTTTACACTTCAATCGTAGTTTTGAGCGGACAAAGCGTTCGAGAAGCATTCCATAAAACTATGAAACATATCCTTATTTTTGTTTGTCAGCTCGTATTACCATCTACAAAAGTTGTATTAAAGTAAGAAGACAGCATACATACAAATGTCCGCGATTCTCAGGAGCACGAGAAAAGAAATTTCATGTCTCCATCTCAATCTTCAGCGACACAAATCTAAACTCATCGTAGACCCCCCAGTCCTAGCACGTCCAAACGTCATTCATTATCCATCTCAACCCTCGCTGCCTCCCCAAAACGGGAGAGCTTCCTGCCGCTCGTCACGCGCGGTCAACGCTCTCGAATATGCCCAGTCCCCGTGTAACCTCGGTCGCCCTCGCAGATGGTCCTGCTTATACTCCGAGAGCCTTGAACCCAAAGCAGTGCATGGTTCGCCGTCCTCTTCGCAGGAAGCTCTTCCGTCCAGCCAGAGTGGCCGGTTATCAGTTCCACGCGACATTAGCGACGCCCACGTGGTCAGCTCGTCCCGTTAACGCAACCTTTGGTTCAGTTCTTGATGGCCCCACGGAGAGCCACCGACAAACAAGCCCGGGCCCTTTGCTCTAATTGCCGCGCCGTTTGACGCGTGTTGTAATTCATGATTTATCGGACAGATCTCTACGCCTCACACGCGCGCGCCCATTTGCCTAATCTTACGCATTGCCGCGTGGGTACATTTTTAAATTTAATCTTTGTGTTTAAATCAGTATTACTATTCCTCTCTGCTAGTCCCTACAAACTCGAGTACTGCGTTAATTTCAGCATGTCTTTGAAAGTGGAGTGGAGCCAGCGATCGGATGGTGGTGACAAACCACAAAACTGATGCGGCTTCCAAAACAAGTTGACGAGACAGCCCTCTGTCTGAAAATCAAGTACAGCCCCGTTCAAAATCAACCTTAGAAGAAAAAAAAACGATTCGGCAACGCTGATTTGAGCGTGCACCTCCGGAACTTTTGTACGGACCAAATTACGCGCTAAAATTTTAACCCTTGTGTTGTTCGTTTGTGAAACGAAATTAAACGTAAAGCCGGGGTCACACTGCTTATACATCATACCAACGACAGTCTGCAAATACGAGTCACCGCAATATACGCGGTTCGAATGCCGCGTGCACAAGTTTCCTCGTTGAACTCATTGTCCTGGGGCGTTCGAAGCACGGATATCGTGGTGACTTGCGTTCGAATCTGTATGCAGACTGTCGTTTGCATGATGTACAAGCAGGGTGACCCCGGCTTAAAACTACTATAGTCGATTGCAAGCTAAGAAAAAACCGGAAATGCCTCTCAGAGGAAAATGTATTCCTACGCCGAGAAACGCCAGCCAATCGTTTTCATGACGTCACGATTCTGTGGACCAATCGCGATCCTTTTGAAAAAAAAAAAAAAAGCTCAACATGGCTGCTGGCCTTAGCAACGCGACGCTAGTTTCTCGTGACAATTATTCTGCTTTTTTGCACCGTGTTTTACGTGCCCGAGGTTACGCCACGAAATCTTAATGGTATCGGCTTGCGTTTGCAGCAGTTTTTGCGCGACAACGTGAGAATCCAGCGACGCTATCGCCAACGAAAATTTCGAAGCGGGCGCGAGGCTTAGCACTGCTGAGAGGTGAGAAGCTACGCCGGACGTCGTCTACTTCGTTGGATTTCTGTCGCCTCTGCCCCACGTTGCTACTCAACATAGTACCGGCACCGCTTCTTCAATTCGCTGTGGTTTCCGCGGGGTGAGCTGAGATTGCCGTGCACCTTAGTGGGATCCATGACGGAAGACAAAGAGAGCGGGGCGTAGGGTGCCTACATGTCTGTCTGTCTCAGGATGAAGACATCCATGCATTGTTGCACTGAATGTTCAGCGCGTGACGCTCTCGCGCACTCGTTGCGTGACCTGGGCGCTAAAATGGCGTCTTTGCATTAGCCAAGGCTACGCGCTCGAGCTGATTGACACCGGATTGCGCGTACTTCAAAATGCATAAAAGAACGATTGGGCGTAAAAATGGCTGAGATGTCACCACTCAAGCAAAAGCGCGCGTGTGTATGAAGGCACTCTAGCGGGGCGCGGTGGTGGTGTCGAATTGGGAGGGTGCCGATTTGTCAAAACCCGAAAAGTATAATTATTCTTGTTTTCTATTCATCCAACAAAATAAAGGCACACATTTCGTGCGCAAAGCCCACAAAACTAAGTAAATCACTAAATATTTATTATTTGCAGGAACTAAAAGTGCTTTGTTATTTATAACTTTGGCGAGAGAAAGGTTGGTTTCGTTTTCGCCGCTTTCCCTCAATCGAAGGCGCTGGAAGACGGTATGTATGACAGTATCTTGGACAGAAAATGAATCGGGAAGACGGTACATTGGACATGACATTCTTTCTTTACTAAACAGCTATTTCGTTGACAAAAACGCATTCTAACTTATTTAAACGTCCTGAATGAATTAAATAAATATTGTAGTAGTTTAAGACACGTTTACTGGAGGAAGAAAAAGCAACGTTGCTAGCGAACTACTTTCTCGACGGCGGAGGCACTTCAGATGGGCGCAATGCGCTTGTGGGTGGAGCTAAAAGATTGTTCTTAGGTTGCATCCGACTATACACCTTTTCCACAAGCGCGCAGCCATCTTGAATATCGTCACTTCTGGTATGCGGTAAAACATCTTTTTGATCTCTCCCCGAAGCTAGAAGTTGTTTACGAAAAATGCGTGAGTGTCACACATTCCTGATTTGCCTCAGCTATATTTTCTCGCATATTCCAGGTTCAAACGTTTTATTATTTTTTCGCCCCGCATACCAGATACGGAACCCACGTGATTGAGAACGACAGGAAACAGAAAAGGTCTATAGCCGATCTGTCATACGTTTTCAGAAAATTACGCCACCTAGGTCAAAAACATTTCTGGACACTATTAAGCTCCGAAGACTCTGCGCTTTTTAAAAAATGCGTGCAACAGCTCGTACACCGTTATAGACCCCTTTCAAAATTCGCGTGCCGATTATTAGAAGGTCGGAACCACTGCACAATGGCGGAAAAACTGGCGTCGTGGAACGTGCAAGTCATTCCATGAGATAGAGAACGTACGGAGCGCGGTGGCCAACGGAGCAGACGAGCCAATCGAACAGCGGGGAAAGCGCAACGTCACTGCGCTCATCACCTTTTTCTGTGGGTGTGTTTTTTTCTTCTACTCCAAACAAACGCATAAAGTGTGCCGTGACGTTGCGGTTTTAGTCCGCCATTGTGCAGGGATTCCACAGCTGCCAACAGAGGGCAGTATTTTGAAAGGGGTATATATCCACCCTGATCAACAGCCCTGCTCCGCTAAAATTAAATTTTTAGTTATCTTTTTTTTACGCGTATTTTTTTTTAGTTTAAAATTTTAATGCAACACTGCGACTACTAACTGAGATGATTTAATATTTCGTGCTTTAAGATCGGCACAGTTGCTTCATCCCTATTGTCCAAGGACGAGTATTAAAAGTGACCAAACAACGAAACAGTAATGTCTAACAATTAGGGCTGGGCGTCGATTAAAATTTTCAACCCGATTAGTTGCCCTCATTTAATCAAACAATTAATCAATTAACCAGTTTCTTTCATTCCCGTGCGTAATAACTAAAAAAAACGCAAAACTACTTTTTTTTTTTTTGCTTTTGTTGGAAACGTAATAAACGGCAAAATGAACATTTTCAGGTTTTAAATCAACCTTGATGTGTCGTCGACAACAGTCAAAACACACCCATACTCAGAAATTATTACTTGAGCCGCAGAGGCAAAGAAGTTCGTTGATTGTCTCCGGCAGTAGCGAATTACTTCGATTGTTCACAATGATCTCTGCTGCGCTAAGCGAACACTCACGCGGCGTTGAAGTGGCCGGACACGTATAACCTTAATTTCCACCTTGTTTGGATTTACAAATCCCGCCCCTACAGTTTACTTTAGGTCAACATGTTACCTAAAGTTCGCTTTCATGCAAGTGTACTCGTCCACGTCTGGGTGGTGAAAGCGTCGAATTCTTACTTTCTTGGTTGTTTGTTAAATTAATGAACCGGTCAAAAAATCTAATCGTGATTAAAGCTTTAATCGATTAATCGGTAGGCTAGTCTATCAAGTGCCCAGCCTTACTAATAATATAATATATAACAAGCTTCTGTATTTAGGAGGTCAGTTGGAAGAGCCTATTTTACTTCGGCGATATTATATGGCCGCCAATATCGAGCACTGTGGATATCCCCAGACGTTGTTATACGACTTCGGGATCTGTCAGTTGATTGACATTGCAACTTTGCAATCTCAATGTGCGACAGAGACTGTTAGCAGTGTAATACCCAATTCGCACAGCAGCGTAAAGGTACCTTTAGCTTAGGTCCCTTAGTTGAAGGAACGTGTAGTAAACGGCGTTCTTGATCACACGATAAATAAACGGAGCACTTTAAGTTGATGTCGATTGCATTCCAGCTTAACCGTGAGAGGAGCACGTGATAAACAATTATTCCTCGAAATCGGTTTGACGCGCAGTTTTTTTTATTATTATTGTATGTGAAATATCCCATTTAAAAGCTAAATATTATTGTCTGCTTTTGCGGCACTTTACTTTTTTCTTTATGTCTAAGGGCGCACCTAAATGAGTCTTGCTTTAAAACGTCCGACCCGTCTGTCCACACTGGCCCTAAATCATCTGCGTTTACGAGTTTGCATTGCGGGTGGGCGACCTTTTTATGTTTAGCAGCTCCATATTTTTTTTTTTTTTTTGCAAATTTCTCACTGAAATAGCTAAATAGTGCCCGGCAGAAACGAGCCACGACGGAGTCTCACGGTTACGCAGGTTACGCCAGTCACGGCGATCGAAAGGGATGGACGACGGCGAAGATAAAGGGTCCTGGGCGGGAGAGTCGGGCGACTCGTCTACAACCTCGAAAAAGAGCTCGCAGTGGTCCATCGCATTCGGGCTCGTAGCAGACATCGTTTTCCACGTGCGGCCGCTGCTACCTGCTAGCTAGAGTATGCGTTCATCGTTAATTTATTATTTCATCACATTTGAGCTCGCAGGCATTTCATAATTTGATATTTATATATATTAAATTTGTTATAATGCATTAAACAAGATATATTTATATATCTGTGATATTATTTTGAGTTCGTGGCTCCGAGGCTACACAGGACCTCCCTTAGCGAAAGGGACCTTTATGTGCCGTGTGATAACGATCTCCAGCTCCCTTTACTACAGGTACCTGTGCTAAAGGTACCTTTACGCTGCCGTGTGAATTGGGTATGAGAGGCATACCCGAGAAAGGGAATATATGTCATTCTTCGAGGTCACTTTCGGTTTCGGAAATTTGCGCTGTCGTATAAAAATGATATTTTTTTTTTTTACTCTTTGTTGAAGACGTGTTGACTTCTTGTTGACTCTGATTACTTTGTTTTGGCTTTGACTTCCTGTTGACATGGTTAACAGAAAATTTGTTGATTTTGTATTGAAACATTTCTGATGATTTTCTTCAGCCTTAGTCAAAAGAAAAGCTGTTGACTTTCTATTAACTTTAGGTTGATTTTTTTTTCTGCTGACTTTCTGTTGACAGTGTCATCAAAAAGACTGCAGACGTCCTGTTTGCTTCGTGTTGAAAATGTTTAGTTGACTATCTGTAGCCAGTATCAATAGAAAAGCTACAGCCTTTCTATTTACTTTTTATTGAACATATACATCTTGACTAGATGTCAAAAGCCACCAAGTTTCTCAATAGTCTCTGCCAAGGTGAGAACGATTGGGAAAGGATTCAGTTTTGCCGCCTCCAGCGCGGGCCTTGTACCCTTGACAACACTTCAGCGTCTCGCTCACCTCGAGTGCGCGCGCGCAGTCAAAGCACGACGGAAGGCATGGGGCTCGTGCTGGAGGCCAGGCGTTCGAAAGACACCCCCTGCCGTTCTCACTTTGTAAGTAAATATAGTAGCTTTATTGACCCAATTAAGCTAGTTAACTAGTAAAGAAAATCAGAAAGAAACTATATTAACTGCCTTGACTCGCTTCGTCCGGAGTGGTGTTATGCAGAGAAACGATAACATTTCTTATAGGAACCGTTTTTGTGGATGTTGTTTTAGCCAATGCGCCGAATTATTATTACGGTATACCAGTGCTTTTTAGTAAGAGTTGAGTCCACGAACCTCACAACACTGTTGTCCCTTTGACAGACTTCTGAGAAGGAAGTTGGATACTTGGAATCTTAATAAGTGCTGAGGTGGTCACCGGCCAACCTATAAAATTTAGGCTAAATGAGTCTCTGGAGCAGTCAACGGGACTGTGATTCAAGTGCTGAGTGCTTCATGGTGTTTGTGTTTGTGTTCGTTTTAATGTGTATTTGTGAAATGTTTGTAGTTTGTTCAAATACCACATGAACAACATTTCCTAACTAAATAAAAAAAAAATTCGTTTTTTTTTACGTTATTTTTCGGCAGCAAGTTTGAAGCAGAGTGTAAATCTGTAATAAGCCTCTAAACCTTTGTTGAAGTAATAGCTAAGGTGTAGAGATTTTTTTTCCTTCTTTTTAAACTCCTGTTGTTTTTCAATTAAGAAGCTGTAGCTTTTCAACTGAAAAGCTACAGCTTTATAATTTTCTGTAGCTTTTCAACTGAAAAGCTATAAAAGAAGCACCTTGGAGGCGCCAAGAATCTGTTGACAGAAGGGTGTTGACAGTTGACAATATTCAAAAGAAAGTCAACAGAAAAGCTAGAGGAAGTCAGATGAAAAGCTGTTGACATTTTATATCCTCTAATGACTTGTCCAATGGCCATTCAACAGAAAAGCACCACACATTTTTTAAGGGTTGATTGAAAACGTCTGCGCGAGAGGAGCACTAGGGTCATAGAAATTCAAGACCGAAGTAACTACCCAACGTCCCGACTGCGCCTTCGTTCATATATTTGTTCTTAGTGTGTCGTCGGCCATTCAAGGCAATACAAGAGCAAATACCGCTGTTACGCTTACAAGGCACCTGCAGTATAAATACAAAGTATCTTCAGATTATTGACAATCTACAGCACGTGTTTCCCACCCCATTTCACCATCCTTCTTTCTTCTTTTTTTTTATTTATTTTTTCTTGATAGGTTGACATTTTTCTGGAACGCCATGCCATTTCGCAGAAATTTCCAGTAGCACAATGTTGAGCCACGCGTCAACCTCAGCTCGGATGACGTTATCTCTAACCGTTTTCTAATGTTTTACTTATATAGAATTTTAATATAATTGGGTGAACTCCGAGTGCTTTAAAACCAAGGGGGGACCTGACGGACCACACAAAGCGAACGCTCTTATCTCCGTTGCAGCGGATACGCGAGTAGTTTATCGCGAGAAGAGGACCTTGTTGTGCGTTTTTCGCAGAAAAAAAAGCGGTGGCATCCCAACGACGCGTAGAATTCGGCCCACTTCTGCAGCGCGTCTCGATCTCCGCTATAAAAAGGCGAGAGTCAGGCCCCGACTCCCTCGAAAAGGACCCGCGCAGTTCCCAGACTTCTGTGCTCCGTTCAAGCCTAAGCTGACAGTGCGGTGGACGCTGTAGGCGATCGTTGGACCAGTCGCACACGCCTGTCCTTCGTCACGTGATCGCGCTCTCCTGCCCATGCCGACGCGCAGAAAGCGGGACCAGGTGATGAAAGGTATAGGCGGTTGATTGGGCTGGCGGGCGCGTATCTCCCGCCGCACTGCCAACGTAAGGTTGAACGGAGCATAGGTCTGCAGCTCTCCGTTTTTTCTCGCTTTATACTTCACGGAGAGTCTCTTCGGAGAAGAACTCGAAATTCGTAACCCAGCCGGAGACATCGGCGCCATCATAAGTCACCCGAGAAATGAATGCTTTGTAGTTCGACATTGACGAAAACTTCAGGCGACGGTGATTGTTGAGCGCTGAATTTTTCGCAGAAAAACAAAGAGAAATCAACTTCCCCGTAGCCACGAGCTTCTGAACCAAATTTTGCTCGTCTAACTTCGAAACATCCCAGTTTTTTTGTTGTTTTTCTTAATTCGTATAAGTGAGACTATGGAGCCAGCTGCAAGTCGTTTCCATGAGAAGTTACCCGGTTTCCATACAGCTGTCAAATTGTTTTTATCTTTATTTAGTGACGGTGCAAAGGCTATCGTTTTGTTTAGAAAGGGAAGTATTTTTATTTTGACCACAATACAGTAACGCAAACAAAATAATAAACTGGGCTGAGTTTCTGTGGTGCGTCGCTGCAGAAACGCAGATCGCATTATTTTGACGTTTCTTTTATGAAAGCCACAATCCCCCGATTAAATTGAGACTAACCTCGTACCCTCACTCAGCCTTTGGTAGTTTCTGAACGACTTCACGTTGTCGTCTTTGTGCCTAGCCAAACGATGCTTTCTCTTTTCCGGCGCATCATTGGCCGACAACTACACTGGACCTCGGTGGGTCGCCGCTTCTGTCCCGCGATGTCCTCTGCATCATTCCGCGCTTTCTTTTCTTGAGAGGCAGCGTGAAGACGACCAGAGCACCTCAAGCGTGTATGTCTTCCGTCATAGGATGGATGGATGGTATTGACTGCACCCTTTGTATCGGGCAGTAGCTTGCGCCACCTATGGCCTATAGGAATTGATCTTTAATTATCTATCCTACCGATTAATCGTTAACTTATCTACTCCACCGCGGTTGTGTGCTATTACGCTTGTCTAGACCACCTCCAACAATTTTCAAACCTCTCATTATGTGATTGTAATTCTTTGTTGCTCCGTTCTTCCATTCTCGCCAGGAAAACCCTACCGCCAAATACGTTGCCCTTTCAAGGAGGGCAGGACAAAGCCCCGTGCACTTCCAAACCGCTCTCGTTGTCACTATGGCATACGGCCACGTATGTGTCTATCCTTTCAAATGTTGCCCTATACGTCTTCGTCCTTAGAGGGGCACTCAAGTGCTTCTTGTAGAAACTTGTTTTTGATTTCATACTGTTTGGTTGTCCGTAGTTAATAAATTGAGCAGTTCTAGATGGCAAGACGCCCTAGTAAACAAACAGCAATTATTAAAATACACGTGCACTATTTCCCTTTTTTTTCCTCTTTTTTTTTTTTTTGGGGGGGGGGGGGGGCATTTTTGGGTTTTCACCACCTCAATAAAATTTGTGAAGATAGCTAATTGCCTGGAGATTCGAGAAGGTTACTATTATTGCTCTTTTTAGGCGCGTTGCGCTATGTATACATTTACATAAACGTCAAATCTTTAGATGTAGGAGAAGTAACACAGCAATCCTTGCTTGAAAACGCCGTCCGACGGTATACCCCTTGGTGTCTGCTCCAAGCTGTAGAAAGCGGGCGTGTCACGATCTTTGATTATATTTTAGAGTGCAGCCCTTAGGCGCCCTTTTCCGGCTTGGCGGCGTCACTGTAACCGCGCGTTGCATTATGGGACGTTTACCATAATGACGTCACACGTGACGTCACGAGGGTTACCTTCACGAGGCTCACGAGGGTTATCCTGGTGACGGCACGTGTGACATCATTATAACAAGCACGTGTATGACGTCACGTGACGTTACACGCATCTAACATTGCCAATATTCCCGCTCAATTTAGCGGAGAAATTTTTCCGCTACATTTTGCGGAAAAATATTTCCGCTAAATTTACCCTCGTGACGTCACGTGTGACGTCGCACGTGACGTCACGAGGGTAAATTTTCCCTCTAAATTTAGCGGGAAATTTTTCTCGTTAAATTTAGCGGGGAAGGAAGAGGGGCATATCCTCTCCGTACCCTGCCCTCCTCCCCCTCAAGAGCTGAGCTCTAATTCGGCGTAACAGAAAATTGTAAACGTGTTTCATTTTTTGTAATAGGGAAATCGGCCGCCCTTAAATGCAATTTCGTTTTCTTTTTTAGGATATTTGGTGTTTGCAGATTGTGCTATCACTATAAATAGACGGTCTCAGAATCCACTTGAGTGCCCCATTAATAGTCCCGTTCTTGCCTCAAAGTGTAAAGAGCTTCCCCGTGAATTGTCAAAGACCTGTTTCTTTGCTTGTGCTGTTATCACATTTAAGAAAAGCAAAAGTTGAAGCTCAGTTCTGAGTTAGTCAGTTGCATGCACAGCTGCGTATAACGTGCTGCATCAAAACTTCACGAGCCAAGAAAACGCTCGACGCTCTCCCAGATCCTCCAGGGGTGCTATTCTGGTCGCAAACGGGTACTTTCGAGTTGTGACGTATCGAGAAAGAAGGGGCGGAGCCTCAAACTAGAATGATTCTTGTTTGAGGCTCCGCCCCAACGTTCTGGTTCACGCACGCGCTCAGCTAGAATTTGACGATCCCCCTACGTCGCGATGACGTGTCCACGCAGTTGGGGCGCAGAAATCCCCGCATTTCCCCCTGTTCTTTTTGTTATCTTCTTTCTTTCCTCCGGGAGTTAGAACGAGCGAATAACGGAAAAAAGGATACCTTCCGGAAAATAGGAGGAAACAGAAAAAAATAATAATATCCTTGTATAAAATACGGAAGATTATTTCAATAATTATGACGTAAAAAAAATTTAGCTAAGATATCTCAACTTGTTTTCTCGAAGTCTTTCGCTACGGTCTTTCAAAACAAACATGGCGAAAACCGCGGTAACGACCTTGTGGTGTTTGTGTCTCGTTTGCGTCGTTGCTTTTCCTGTTTGTGCACGATGCGGATCGCATTACGAGAAGAAAATACTATCTGAAGGTACGCCGCGACACCGATCATCCTTTGTGAAGCCTCCGTGAACATAAGCTGAAAATGAAATTTCCTGTTCGCCTGTGAAGGAGACTCCAAATGGGTACAGAGCTGACGACGACTCTGTGGTAATATATGACAAGTCATGAGATTGACGCAGAGTGCACCGGTTGTGAACATGCTGTGGATGATGCAGGAAAGTTTCTTCGGGCAGTTTTAATAGTGCTTTGCTCCCTTTGCTCACTGCAGTGATTACGACGGTAGTCCCCATAAGCCATGCTCTTTGTTTTCGGCGCTGAAGAAGTGGACGCGACCGCATAATTTTGGGCAGTATTTTTACTTACTTTTTTTATTTACAGAAAAGCTCGTGCAAAAAAAAGGAAAAAAAAGCTATTATACGTCCCTACATAGGTACCTCGCTATCCCATTGGCTTCATTGCGCGTGACGATTCAACGCTCTTTGCCATGGGAACGTTCGTGAAACTAGAAAGCCTCTGTTTGCCGCTAACAGTCGCTTTTCGAGTTCGGGTTGTGACGACAAAATGACGTAAGAACAAGAATGCACGAGAGTATTTGCATTGTTTTAACTCGACAGCCGTACCCTTGGCGTGATAAACTCGAAAGAACATGGACGCGATGCTCGTCGGATCGACCGCGGCTGGGGTTTGACATGCGATCGGTAACTTGATCAACGCGCACACGAATGCTTTCGTGCTGTTAGATGAGCCCATTCAACGGCATGACCGGATTGAAGAGCACGGTGAGCTGGCGTTCAACGTCTCCGGTATAACACTTGGCGAGATGCAAGACTTGGCTTCTATTTGTGCCGGTGTTATGAAGCTTAAAAGTTGTGGTGTTGTTGTGGCTCGTAACGGCAGCCTTGCTGAGATTATGAAGACGGTAAGATACCTTCATTCAGCTTTGCCATGCGTCAAGATTCAAAACCTCATCTTGTCACAAAGTGACCAACGCTTCTGCGAGCACGGAGGCAGCAGCCAACGGTCTGAGATAGAATTGTGCCGCCGCCACGACCGCCAGTGATCGCCCCAACGGCAAGAAAACAAACGACAAGCTCATTGAGGTTTGTGTAGCGCTGATGCTGATTCATCGGACGACAAAGGTGAATTATGTAAAACGCAATGTAAGTTTGCCAGCGTTTTGCAAATCTAACGCGTTTCGTTGAAAATTTAATTTGTGGAATTTGTTAACGCCTTGAAAGTTTGTCGGGGACTGCATTGTGAACGCAGCCTTCACGCAAGTGTTTTCTGAAGTGTGTGCTTTGCCCGCATGCATATAAAGACTGAAACGCATGCCTATATGGGGCATAAAATAAAAGAAATTTCGCTTGTCCTGATAATGTTGACTATCTATTGAGTGCTGTTGATCGTAGTGGCGCAGCCAGGAACATTTGAGGGGGTGAGGGGGGAGGGAAGCTGAGGTGAATGAGATGTTCATGACTTGGGGTGCGGGGGGGGGGGTGGATGTTGTCAAAATTTGTGTGCATATTCTAGGGCCCGCCGGATTTGGGGAGGGAAGGGGGCGAAGCCCCATAAGCCCTCCCCCCCCCCCCTCCCCTGGCTTCGCCACTGGTTGATACCATATGGGGAGCATCCTACATTCACAGGCTGCCATAAGCCTGTGCATTGCAACTGAGCTCGTACCACAATGGCAAGATAGTTGCGGACATTCTTCACGTTACGTAGCAGTTCTTTCTTTAGCATATGCTCGCTTGTCCTTCACACATCTACTCTGCTTCCGCTTGTTGTTTATGCTTGATGGTGATAAGTCAACAGTGCGTATTTGCTCTGCATCGCAGGCAAATTTAAACAAATCCAGTTAACACTACTCTTTAATTTCAATGAGTTTACTGTCACTTTTGAAACGACAATCTATTTAATTGGTATCATAACCTTTACATTAAACATACGTGTGTTGAATGTAGGACAATGGTATCTGTATTGTTTTTCTTGGTCACGGAGGTGACAACCATCCACAAAATTGTACTGGCTAAATTTCTCGTCTACAGTTAATGGCAGGGATCGAACAGTGTTTCTTAGGACTGTCCGATGACTGACGTATCGAGAAAGAAGGGGCGGAGCCTCAAACTAGAATGATTCTTGTTTGAGGCTCCGCCCCAACGTTCGGTTCACGCACGCGCTCAGCTAGAATTTGACGATCCCCCTACGTCGCGATGACGTGTCCACGCAGTTGGGGCGCAGAAATCCCCGCATTTCCCCCTGTTCTTTTTGTTATCTTCTTTCTTTCCTCCGGGAGTTAGAACGAGCGAATAACGGAAAAAAGGATACCTTCCGGAAAATAGGAGGAAACAGAAAAAAATAATAATATCCTTGTATAAAATACGGAAGATTATTTCAATAATTATGACGTAAAAAAATTTAGCTAAGATATCTCAACTTGTTTTCTCGAAGTCTTTAGCTACGGTCTTTCAAAACAAACATGGCGAAAACCGCGGTAACGACCTTGTGGTGTTTGTGTCTCGTTTGCGTCGTTGCTTTTCCTGTTTGTGCACGACGCGGATCGTATTACGAGAAGAAAATACTATCTGAAGGTACGCTGCGACACCGATCATCCTTTGTGAAGCCTCCGTGAACATAAGCTGAAAATGAAATTTCCTGTTCGCCTGTGAAGGAGACTCCAAATGGGTACAGAGCTGACGACGACTCTGTGGTAATATATGACAAGTCATGAGATTGACGCAGAGTGCACCGGTTGTGAACATGCTGTGGATGATGCAGGAAAGTTTCTTCGGGCAGTTTTAATAATGCTTTGCTCCCTTTGCTCACTGCAGTGATTACGACGGTAGTCCCCATAAGCCATGCTCTTTGCTTTCGGCGCTGAAGAAATGGACGCGACCGCATAATTTCGGGCAGTCTTTTTACTTACTTTTTTATTTACAGAAAAGCTCGTGCAAAAAAAAAATTAAAAAAATAAAACCGCTATTACACGTCCCTACATAGGTACCTCGCTATCCCATTGGCTTCATTGCGCGTGACGATTCAACGCTCTTTGCCATGGGAACGTTCGTGAAACTAGAAAGCCTCTGTTTGCCGCTAACAGTCGCTTTTCGAGTTCGGGTTGTGACGACAAAATGACGTAAGAACAAGAATGCACGAGAGTATTTGCATTGTTTTAACTCGACAGCCGTACCCTTGGCGTGATAAACTCGAAAGAACATGGCCGCGATGCTCGTCGGATCGACCGCGGCTGGGGTTTGACATGCGATCGGTAACTTGATCAACGCGCACACGAATGCTTTCGTGCTGTTAGATGAGCCCATTCAACGGCAGGACCGGATTGAAGAGCACGGTGAGCTGGCGTTCAACGTCTCCGGTATAACACTTGGCGAGATGCAAGACTTGGCTTCTATTTGTGCCGGTGTTATGAAGCTTAAAAGTTGTGGTGTTGTTGTGGCTCGTAACGGCAGCCTTGCTGAGATTATGAAGACGGTAAGATACCTTCATTCAGCTTTGCCATGCGTCAAGATTCAAAACCTCATCTTGTCACAAAGTGACCAACGCTTCTGCGAGCACGGAGGCAGCAGCCAACGGTCTGAGAAAGAATTGTGCCGCCGCCACGACCGCCAGTGATCGCCCCAACGGCAAGAAAACAAACGACAAGCTCATTGAGGTTTGTGTAGCGCTGACTGCTGATTCATCGGACGACAAAGGTGAATTATGTAAAACGCAATGTAAGTTTGCCAGCGTTTTGCAAATCTAACGCGTTTCGTTGAAAATTTAATTTGTGGAATTTGTTAACGCCTTGAAAGTTTGTCGGGGACTGCATTGTGAACGCAGCCTTCACGCAAGTGTTTTCTGAAGTGTGTGCTTTGCCTGCATGCATATAAAGACAGAAACGCATGCCTATATGGGGCATAAAATAAAAGAAATTTCGCTTGTCCTGATAATGTTGACTATCTATTGAGTGCTGTTGATCGTAGTGGCGTAGCCAGGAACTTTTGAGGGGGTGAGGGGGGAGGGAAGCTGAGGTGAATGAGATGTTCATGACTTGGGGTGCGGGGGGGGGGGGTGGATGTTGTCAAAATTTGTGTGCATATTCTAGGGCCCGCCGGATTTGGGGAGGGGAAGGGGGCGAAGCCCCATAAGCCCTCCCCCCCCCCCCCCCCCCCCTGGCTTCGCCACTGGTTGATACCATATGGGGAGCATCCTACATTCACAGGCTGCCATAAGCCTGTGCATAGCAACTGAGCTCGTACCACAATGGCAAGATAGTTGCTGACATTCTTCACGTTACGTAGCAGTTCTTTCTTTAGCATATGCTCGCTTGTCCTTCACACATCTACTCTGCTTCCGCTTGTTGTTTATGCTTGATGGTGATAAGTCAACAGTGCGTATTTGCTCTGCATCGCAGGCAAATTTAAACAAATCCAGTTAACACTACTCTTTAATTTCAATGAGTTACTGTCACTTTTGAAACGACAATCTATTTAATTGGTATCATAACCTTTACATTAAACATACGTGTGTTGAATGTAGGACAATGGTATCTTTATTGTTTTTCTTGGTCACGGAGGTGACAACCATCCACAAAATTGTACTGGCTAAATTTCTCGTCTACAGTTAATGGCAGGGAATCGAACAGTGTTTCTTAGGACTGTCCGATGACTGACATGCAACTCCAGAAGCTTGGCGTAGAAAGGTAGAAAAATATAATTGATACAATAAAATGCCATCAGCAGCCCACCCAGATTTTATTGCGTGAATGACAGTAGCTACAAACCGCAATAAACGGTCAACTGTAGACATAGGCACTAAGCGTGCACAAACTTCGAAACGGTAGAAACCCTGAAGTTTTAACGTACTTACCACCATGTCGTTAATGGCAAAGTGGTGTTTGCGGCAAAGTGTAGGAGGCCTTCAGAACGGTGAGGGTCTCCTTCAGACCGATGATGACGGTAACGAAGGTTCAGTTAGATTCTAGGTTCCGTCAACGCACCACACGACGTCGGTGTGCTTGTCGTGGTGGCGACGAAAGCCTTCTTTCGCACATGTCTCAGCTTCCTCGGTCCAGGGTTTTGTCGACCCAGCCGCCTCTTCCCAGCCGGTTGACAGCGACACTCGCGACGGCCGTCACGGCTCTGGTCACCATCGACTGGGCATTAGCTATGAGATTATCGGTGGCAACCGCGCCCTTGCAGCTTCCCGTTGCGCAAAATCTCAGTGCGATTCGATTGGTAGCTGCTGCTCGACGGTCATCATCTCTCATCGTCTCCGTCTCTCGGCGCGCAGCTGGTCACACTGCGATCGCACCGGTGCTTTTCGACAAGCGGTACTGTCGTCAGAAACAGTCGTCGTGCACAGCGAAGGCAACCGGGTGCTCGCAGAAAACCCTTCATTGTACGCGTTGGTCGAGCCATCGTTGAGCAACAAGCATCGCCGCCATTTTCTACGCTCTAGAATCCTGCCCAAAGCTTTTTACTCTTCGTGCAATAGAAACAGAAGTTAAAAGCACGAGCACATCACCCCGAACGATGCTTGCGCGAGCGTTGGCTTGCACTGCGCAAGCGCGCCTGCTCTGACAGGGACGTTGAAAGCCCGGAACACGTTCTGTAGCTCCTATACTCGCACTAGCTCGCACTCATAGTGAAACAGAGATTAGGGTGTGTCGAGTAGTACCGCAGTTAATCTAGTTACGTGACTTCAGCTATGTGCTACGTAGGTCGGACGTGGTCATACGTCACTTTGTCGTCACGGTCCGAACTCGAAGAGCGGCACTTACGGCAAACGGTTGCTTTCGTGTTTCGCGAACGTTCCCATGGGAACCGCGTGGAATTATCACGCGCGCTGTGGCCAATAGGAGCGCGCGGTTCGTAGGGGGGAGGAGTTTTCGAGAAACACGAACGTGACCGTTTGTGACCAGAATAGCACCCCAGGAGAAAGCTTGCCCGGTAATGAAGCGGGGGGCAATTTTGTGGCTTCTCCTCCTTCGCCTCGTCTCTCACTCGCCCTGGTCCCCTTCATCTTTTCCGGGATCCGGCAACCCTCCTGCTACGTGGCGAATCCCCTTGAGCCCTGGCTAAAACAAAAACTAAACAAAACAAAAACAAAAGGAACAAATCTCAGCGCGCTGGGAAAGATGGCATGGCAAAATGGAAGGTCGCGGTTTTGAACCTCGCTTGTGGGAATTCAAGGTGGGGGAGGGGCGAGCAAGGAAGAAATAGAAAGAAAGGAGGAGAAATGCGAGGAAGGAGAGCCGAAATCCTGGGTGCACCCCTCAGAGTCCCCCCCCCCCCCCCCCCCTCCCCCCTCTTCCTGACCTCTGCCCTCTCCGACTCTTCCCAAGCTTATCCCTCCCTCCTGAAGGCGCCGTGGGACGTTGTACCCTCTACCCCCGCAGCTCGCTGAAATGGGCGAGATCGCAGTGTCCGACTAGCTGCGAGCGTAGCACCTTCGGGGGCGCGCCGCTGGGAAATGTGCATTTCGGAAGTCACTAATGCACACTAATGAGCTTTCTTTCCCTCTTTCCTCCACTCCCTCTTTTATCTTCCTCCCTTTCCGTTTCTTTTTTTCTTTTTCTTTTTTTCTTTTTTGCTTTGTTTTTAATAGATGCGTACCTCGTGTGGGGACTCGGTTCCGAATTCGGAGTCCCAGTTCTGAAACAGCGTTATCAGTGAGTTCTGTTTGCAGCGGCACTGGCATAGCGTCGCGAATTAGACGGATTTCTGGTTCGCGCGGCGCTTTTTACTTTAGCAACGTGTTCAGAGCGCTGTATAGAGTGTACACTACAGGCCGGCTGGATTAGATTTTGAGATTGGATGCGCTCTCTTTTAGGATTTCTGGATTTCGTCAGTTAGTAGTTCTCGGCGGGTGAAGTCGTGCATCAGGCACGTCGTTCTATAACTTCCTGGTTACACCGTGTTGGAACAGGATCTGCGCTCTTTGAGTCTACGTTGTATGCTGTCTTGCGTGCGCATAGATATATAAGGATAAAAAAAAAGAAACGACGAAACAATAACATTTTGCGCAGAAAATAGGTTTTGCACGATGACGAAGGGATATTGTTATACCAGCACGGCAAAGGGTGACGGCATAAACCGGAATATTATTCACATTACGTTACAGGCTCGTTAAGTACATTTGGTAAAGGAAGGGGAAAGGGGGGGGGATAAGAAAATACAAGAGTTTAAGATATAAACAAAACAACGCCCAAGACAAGAAAACACGATATTAACTGTATATGAGTGCCACCCACAATTTAACGAAGAAAATAATGAACCGATAACAATGCGTATACAGCACAATAAATGCGTGTGACAACATAAATGCACACGAACGTCGAACGCCGTTTCGGGGGCACTGCTATAGACCTCTGCATCGCTTATCACCAGGGCGAAAAATGCTGAGTCACTGAGCTGTTGGACGCTTACGCAGCGTCCGACATACCTCACAGCAGAGAAACAGCACATGCTCAGGAGGCTTTCCGGAGCCCAGCAGATAAAAATGGCCGCGCGCAGAAGGCGATTTTGGCGGAGGTCTATTGGCAGGGTGAATGAGCAGACGAGAATCTGGGAACTGCGCGTTTTCCCCACACCTCGTGTGGGTCTTGTTTCGGAAACAGCGCGTTGGCCTCCTATACCAGTAAGCGGTATCAATGTAATCGCTATACTAATCGTCAACTATTTTGCGCTACGTTGCCGAGGTTAGCGTATACCTTCCGCAGCGCCCCAAACGGCGCAGCGAGGCTACTTGCGCGAACGCTCGCGAGTGAGACATGAGACGATGCCAAATGCTCTGGTGGCTTCGTCTTGTCGGATAGTGGCTCTCGCGCTCTTCGATCCTGGTTTGGGAAAATTTTTAAACTTTGGAAGGGTAGCACCTTTGCTGTGTCGATATCTCCATTCTTTTGTCTCATCGGGAATCGTATACAATGAAAATGGATCGGCGTCTCGCAGCGTCCCCTTTACATACGCGCACACGTTTCACAGATAGAAAGCAGTATTTTCTTTCGTTTATGTTTCTCTGACAACTAAATATTCTCAAAACTATGCTTCCCGCAGCGTATAAATTAGGCGCACAGCTGGTTTTCTTTTCTTCTTCCTTTCTCGAGGTGACAACGACTATAGGACCAACAGTAACGGCTTTAATAGAAAGATACACAAATCACGAAGATGCGCGCCAGCATCCGTGCACTCCGAGAAATATCCGAGTGACAACGACAGTCGGCACCAGTTGCGTTCCCCCTTTTCCTTCCCCTCGACCCCCTGCGCAGACACCATGCGCGGGGCGTCACTCGGGGGGGGGGGGGGGGGGGGGGCGGTCCGTTTCACCTTACCGTGGACCGCAGCGAAACGTTACATACGAGTCGTCCCACCCAATTCGATGCCGCGTGAGAGTCACGTGACCCTGAAGAGGAGTTTTTACGACGCGTGGGTCGCCTAGTCACGTGATAAAAACGCACAGCGCTGGATTAGCTAGAATGATTCGTAGAGTTCGCTGCGGTTCGGAATAATATAAAACGGCTTCTTTTTTTTTCGTTTTGTGGTATTATTTTTTATTTATTTTTTTTTAATAGTAGGCGCCTACTCACACAGAGCGCGGCTTCCATCTCCGCGAGGGAAGTCAGTCTTCACGAAAGGGGGGTGAGGAGAATCTTTTTTTGTTACTCCGTTCTTTTTTTTTTGTATTTTCTCCGTGTAATCGTGTATCAAGTAACACCGGCAGCTGAGAATCTTTCTTCCTCCTCTCGGTTTGCGGGCGACATTATGACTCCTCCCGGGGCGGCTCGGGTTTCCAGCGACGCGGCGCGGTAGCGTCTTCCTTGTCCTCGTCGTCGGCTCCGTCGCGACGGCGGCGGCGTCGGTGTGGTCGGTGCCAGAGGCGGAACGCGGGCGGCCGTCTCGTCCTTTGATGCGCGAAGATGCCGAGATCGTCGCTGGTATGGTCACCGACCGACTCATCTTTGGAATCGGAAGTTTCCGATTGTGGAGATTAGTAAAAGCGTCTCGTGCGGTCTTCGCCAACACGGAAGACCCTTTCGCCGAAGCATGCAGTTCATGCGGCGGAGCTAAGCACGCTTTGACATATACAGGCACATTATTGTTAGAGAGGGGAGATAAAACAAGTGGACCTCGCCATACCGAATCCAGCGCAGTCACCGAATAACTGCCCCTTCGGATGGCTCTTTCGTATGGTTGGAGACTGTACTTACGTATCCCCGGATTTTTATTTCGCTGCTCGGACCCATTTAGTCCAAGCAGGGATGAAAAGCGTCTTTGCAAACTAAAACTCAGTTGTTGTCCTTTTGTTTGTTTTTGAAACATTGTTTTTGAAGTTACAAGCAGAAGTTGGATGCGTCTGCGAGATGACTTGGGCTTCTTTCAGGCGGACGGAAAACTTGGCGCTAACGGCACCTAACTCGTCATGATCACTGCACTTTCCCGGTTAGTTCGGGAAGGAATTACATGCCACTGCTGGTACATGGTTGGCGCATTCTTAATTTCCATCCTACTATACCTAACGTTCCCGTAGAAGATAGTATATGATACGCATTCTGTGTCCTTGCACGAACAGCGACAATTGTTGCCGGCGGAACGATGCTCGTTTTTGGAGACGTGGCATCAGAATGAACTCCATAGACGAGATAGATATGCACTTCTTCCGATGCGCTTCGTCGTGCACTTTTTGCTGTCCCCTCCCGCCCGAGTTACACTAGCTCGTAACACCATACAAAAGACAGGGTGTTCGCTACAGGCATAATGACAGAAATACCTGCGGATAGGCCTCAAGCATCTTCGAAGAATGTTTGCTTTACACATGTACGCTTAAAACATGTCAACAGTTTTTGTATAGACCAACGTGATGGAGCCGTCACACCCAAGCAAGAAATACGCCTCAATCAATGTCTGCAGACTGTCGTTTGTATAATGTATGAGTAGTGTTACTGCGGCTTAATCCATTGACCGATTGATTGCAAATGTGTTTTTAATTAAATTAAATACTCGGTACGATTGCTACTCGCTCGTGAGCCCCTCGGAAGAAAGGCATACAGTGAGGAAAAGCGAAAGGCATTTGATCCGGTCCCGGAGTATGTGTGACTCGCCCCGTCGCGTGATTCAACGAATCGGGCCTCGGAAACGCGCTGACAGACGACCGGTCCGTTGTCGTCGCGCTTTGGGCTCGAGGATGAGCAACGAGGCTGCTCGTATCCGGTGGCCCTCAGTTCTGTCTGATGGCTCCCAAGTTTTTTTTGTGTTTTGTTGCTTGTGTCTCGCTTGCCTCTTCGTTTTTCCGCTCTCGTTTCGGTCTGCGTGGGAGTTGGACCGTATAGCTCTTCAATATTTAAAACCTTTTTATATATGTATATATTATGGAGACGCGAACGTTTGATTTTTGGCGATAGAGAAGAGCCACGGAGGTTCTGAGAAATGTACCCCCCTAAAGCAGTGGTTCTCAAATGGGGGTCCGCGAACCCTTTGGGGTCTGCGAAGGTATCCTAAGGGTCCGCAAAGCCCTGCCTCCCGGCAGTAAAAGTTGCCTTTCTTCAGATTGAGAATAAACGTTCCAATTTTCGGGTGAGTTTTTTTTTTCGTGTATATGTCAATAAGAGAAGTCTACTTCACACTAGCCCTTAGTTATATCTATTTATTAAAACACTATCATAATTAACCAATATTCTTTCCTTCCCCTCACTACGAACGGGGTCCTCCATCATTTCCACCGATCCACAAGGGGTCCGCGAAACATCAGTGGTTGAGAACCACTGCCCTAAAGTACAAAACGTTGCGGAAACGCCCTTCTACGAATACCACGTCGTTACGAAAGGTTGTATACACTGTGAAGGAATGCGGTGCGAAAGACGCGCAAAAGTGTTTCTATGGGTTGCGTTAGCGAGATGGCAACCGCAGAATCGCGCATTTCGGTCAGCAGCATAGTCCAATCACCGTGTCATTAAAGGACCTCACCTCTCCTCCTCGCATAAACACATAGAAATCTACACGTAGTACATATGTATACTATACACACGCACGGACGCACGTAACTACACTAGCGCACGGATTTACACCCATCAATAGATCAGTATACTATATTTTTATCTCGTCAGGCAACCGATGGTTTTAGTAGATCGATCGTCCCGATAACTCGGATAACAATATCCGGTACTTAGCCGGAGCCTTTGCGCATAGGTCGTACCGTTATCCGGTATCGCTATCGGAGGGCAAAAACGCTCATTAAAACTCCTTAATGACGCCAAACTATGGGTACAAGTTTTAGCTAATTGATATTTTAATAGGAACGTTATCGAAAAGGCATTGCGAATTGTGTAAATATTAGAAACACACACACACACACACGCACACACACACACACACGCACACACACACACACACACACACACACACACACACACACACACACACGCACACACGCACACACACACGAACACAAACGATTTGTAAAATAATCAATAGAAGCCAACCTCAGGCAGCTTCGACATGAGTCTGAAATATCCTAGGCTGGCAGCCCTTCGGGACACTAACCAAAGATGGGCGGGATTAGTGAGGATCGACATACTACGTTGCCAATTTAGTGTGTTTTCCACTAGATTTAGAGGTTTTTGTCAGGAGATATTACCGTTTTATGGATGGCAGGATTTTTTAGCGATTTTGAAGTCATTTTAGCATTCTTTGTCAAAGTCTAAAATGTTAAATGTTTTTATTTATATATCCTAAATAGCTTAAGTTCCGTGATAAGTTAGAGTCGTAAGATGGTCAGCTCTGATTACTCTCAGTAGTTTGTCTTTTAAGTGAGCGTAACGCTTGCGGCGCTGTTGCAATAGGCGGAAAATATAGGAGCATGCTTTGATATGTTGTGTGCGCGAATGCTTTGCAAGTCTGCAAGATGAAATATTCCCAGTAAAGTACGCACAATAATTCAGAAAAAAAAGCTATGCATTTAGTTTTATTAATTGGTATATTCTCATGTCGCCCTGAGGAGGCTTTACATAAGGGGGGACAAATATCAATACACTGTCCACGACTTAATTTTTGCCAATTTCGCGAATCACCTGCAATTCGCAAAAACTAGGCCCCACGAACAATTCTGGTACAATGTAAACACATTGGAATCTGTATTGAGATCCCACTGCGTCGCGAAATTAGAACCCGCGAATTATTTCAAAACTTCAGCTTTGACCTAAATCGCGAAATATTGAGCCCGCGAAAAATAAGTCGTTTACAGTATATCAGAACTCACAAAGAAAACACATGAAACATTTTTTAGGTTAGATTAGATTTCGTGAAGAGCGACAAGTGCGGCAAGGAACGTGCTGGGCACGATGTTATCGGGGAGTGCGTTCCAGTTATACTTCGTTTCAGCTTCGGTCCGAGCGCAGACGATGTAATGAGCCCAAGGGCCAATCAAACAGCGAAGATGCACAACGTCATGGCGTGCTCTCTGCAGTTGATAGGACCAGCGGGTATTGGCCGTCTCTCAGTGCGTGCTCTTCCGCCGGCTAGTCCTATCAAACGCAGAGAGCACGCCATGACGTTGCGCTTTTTGCGCAGATTGATTGGCCCTTCGGCTGATAACATTGGCCGCGCTCGGACCGAAGGTGAAACGAAGTATAGTAATAGACAGCTGTAAGGGGGAATATATGTAGATATTAGACCTAGGAGTGGTGACGTCAAGTTTCCGTGTGTTGTCGGTGCGTGACGAGACGAGGCTGGCGGCTATACTAATCTGTTTTGGATGGCGAGTGATAGTACGACTGACGCAGCACAATTAACCGCTACATCTTCCGACGATCAGCAAGTAGTGGAAGCTTAAGTTGCTGTTTTAGTGCTGTAATGCTTGTGCGAGTGTAGTTGCGAAGTATGAAGCGAGTAGCTCGGTTTTGTATGGCTTCTAGCTTATTGATTAGATATGACTGATGCGGATTCCAGATGACAGATGCACATTCAAGCTTGGGTCGAATGAGAGATGAATATGCGATCAGATTTGTGTCCCGTGTTGCGAAGTAGGGGTGTCCCCTCAAGAAAGCGAGGGTTTTGTCAGCCTTTACAATAATGTAATTTATGTGAGGCTCCCATAGACGTATTGAAAATGGTGTGGTTGAACTGCGTTGATGTACGTTTGGTATTAAAGTTCAGAAATTTTGTTTTGGAAACATTAATTTTCACCTGCCACTCTTCACACCATGTTTCGAGACGTCAGGTCGTTCTGCAAAGGCGCATAGACATCCAGCCTTTTTATTTTCTGATAGATCACGCAGTCGTCGGCATATAATAGTGGACTGAATACAAGTTGACAAGTCATTTAGATATATAAAGAACAACAACGAACCTATAGCACGCTCCCTTAAAGGGGCACTGACACATCAAAATCATATTTTTTTTTTTTTATTATCCGAAACGATTGAAAACGATGCCGGGACATTACCCTCAAAATTCGAAACTTGAAAATTCAGTATTTGTGAATTAAAAAAACAATTTCCAAATGCCGAATTTGAAGTTCCCGCGGGATCCGCGCCAGTGCAGTGAGTCACATTTTGCGGTCTCCTGGGACTCGACTCTTTTTCAGACCTCCGCTCCACACTATGAAGCAAAGCGCCGTTGTCACGGCGAACCCAAGCGAGGAGGAGGTGATATCACGCCGGCGCGGGGAAAAACCGGTTTCTTCCCCGCCTCGCCGTGTTGCTCGCCGACGAGTGCGGCCAAGTTTTCCGAAGGAGTGTACAAATCTAGGAAGCAACATCACACCGAACTCTGATTTCTGGTATTTCAAAAAGAGGGGCCGTAGTGCGTTCGCAATAGCGTTAAAAAACATGTTTTACGATTGCCGTTATTAAATGTTATAAAAATGTCACCTACAAAGCTTCTAAATTTTCTGATTTTTGACGTCACCGATCAAAAGAAGCGAGGAGGTGAGCGCGGGAAATTTAAACGCCAAAAATAAAAAGGCGCGCGCGCGCGCGGGGAAATTGTTTTTCGCGATGCGGTTTTTTTTTGCGTGTCTATGACTACAACGTGCATCGTTTTAGACAATAAAAAAAAATACGACCTTTGGGTTGTCAGTGCCCCTTTAAGGCACTCCCGATTTGACATTTTGTTGTGGGAATCTTTATTGATGTAATGAGCGCTTTGTGTACGGTTAAAAATAAAAATTGAAATATACACTCAATTACAAAATGATCTATTTTCAATGAATGGATCTTTAACATGAGACGGTGATGAGGCACTTTGTCGAATGCTTTCTGGAAATGACAAAGTGTCGTGCGTTTCTGTGCGAGAGTGCAGGTTTTCGTGTATGCCATTAGTAAACTCGAAATGCTGTATTTCGTAGGAATGGGGTCTTCGGAAACCGTGCTGGTTTACGAAGAGGTAGTTGTACGTGCATAAGTGGTTCATTATGTTTAAAAATATTATATGTTCCATTAGTTTACTGGGTACACTTGTCAAATATATTGGTCTATAGTTAGAGAATTCATTCTTCGAACAACTTTAATAAATTAGAATTGCTTCAGCATGATTTCAGTCATTGGGTATTCCACCAGAGTCTAGCGATTGTTGAAAAATCAAGGAACGAAGAGATAAACATTCATTTTTCTGAAGTTTGAGAAGCTTCGATGTTATTTTGTCAGGGCCTGGTGCCGAGTTTGAAGGTAGGTCGTCAATCAGCTTCATAACGCCAGATGCTTAGAAGGTTAATGGGGCCATTTCTTCCTAAAAAATAAGGGTCTATATCAAAGTTTGGAAGAGAAAACAGGTCCTCTAATAAAAACGTCTTTGAAATACCGACCGAATTCACATGTCTCAGCAGTGCTCATCTCATTTCCGGACGCCTCAGTGAAAGGGAAAGATTCTTTATCTTGTTTTGGGTTAGCAGTAGCCCAGAACCTTTTGGGGTAGGTCCTCCTAATTTTACTAAAATTCTTGTTTTTTTTGTGTTTTTTTTTGCGTTCTTCATTTTGTGTTTAGACGTTTGCTCACATTGGTTGTATCTTTCCCATGCATCTGCAGACTGACAAAGCTTGGCAGTCCTGTAGAGGCTCAGTTTTTATTTATTAGCCTCTTTAACCGTGCCGAAAACCAAGGTTTTTCAACGCACGAGTGAAGGCTCATTTTGGGAATGTATATGTATTCGGTTCTAAATATCGAGGACCTGGTTACTGGAAGTTCCAAGCGACATCAAACGAGTCATGTCCCTCTACCTCAAGATAGAAGTTTCCGCAAAGCGTGTGAATTTTTTCGGTGAATCTCTGAACTGCCGCCAAATGTTCCATAAAGATCGGAAAGATGAAAGTGTACGTCGGAAGGTATGGCAACACACCTTGTAACAGCAAGTTCACGCAGTGAATGGGAGCGCAACGGGAGTGGCCTGAGCCAAAAAAAGGAGAGCTCCCTCCTAAGTGTTCCTTTGTTTATTACACTGTTTCAAGGCTAATCACGCATAAAGCTACGAACACGGTCACAGTAATGGTAAAAAGAAATACGAACAACAGAGCAGCGACCGAATGATACCTAGAGTTCCACATAGTGGCGGATGTGGACAGTGTTTAAAAGAGACCGGCTCATCTTTTTTTATTAATCGCGATGAATTTTATCTTCGTACACTAACGACGCTGCCTTTACACTGTGATTTTGAGTGGTCGGCTTTGAGAATGACGCCGGTCCTTCGTAGGAATTCGTGGCACCACGGAGACTGATCATGCAGCCGCAGGAGTTTGCTTTTATTGACAGATTCCGCCTAGTCAGTCGATTGAGTTCCCTTGCAATTCCGTTTAGAAAGGGCATCGTTCTTCAGTGGTAATCCACTCGCACTGTGGCTTGTGCGCTATCAATGCAATCATTGTGTCGCAATAAAAGACGAAGCTTCATCGACTTAAACAGAAAACAAGCAGGGAGATCACTCTGCACTGCAGATGACAGCGCTCAATTTTGCGTGCTCTCGATTTCACGCGATTTTTGACGTCCCTTTGATTAGGAAGAGCAACAATTCAAGGGTGTGCCTATATCGCCGAAACGGCGAGTGTCGCGCCAAAGTGTAGCCAAGAGTGAAATAATGCCACCACGGGAAACACGATAATAATCTCGCCATGGAAGTACCAGCAAGATTCGCCGGATAGTTCTGCATTCACAGAAGGCAAGCGCTATTCGTCCGTTCGTATTTCTTCAGAGTAAGATTATAATTGGCCATAGATTAAAAGGAGTTGTTCCTTATTGACAAAAGCTTACCTGAAGTCGACAACGTCGCGGTACGTATTACCAATTCCAGGTTTTAGAGCAGCACAAAGAAACAAAACCATCGAATGAACAATAGCTGACCTGGGGCTCTAGACTCGTCCAACACAAAGTTGGAGCAGGAAGTTCGTAGTGTGTACCAATTGTACTTTAGCGACAAAAGTGCGGAGTCATCATCGAAAGTGTAAATTCGGCGGGCTTCATAAACTTCTGCCCCAACTTTGTGTTTTGCGAGTCTGAGGCCCCTGGTATAGTTAACCAGACACAATAATCTAGATTCTTACTTTCTGGGTCGACCTTTAACCTCGTGATGATGCCGTGCACATAATCCAACTTTGATTGACGTCGTACGCTTGATTGGACCTGCAGAAAATCATTAAGATCCAAAAGATGCTTTGAAAATACTCTTTATTAAAACTATTGCCCTTTCGTTCACATATTCGAATATATACATTAGGTTCTTATTGCACACCGATCCGCGCCACTATATATACATTATTATTGCAATACGTCCCGGTCGTCAAAAACACGTTTTAGACACTAAAATAACACGAGTGAACAATACGATGTGCACAGGTTTCAGCCCTTCAGCTGTCCCCGTTTGTCTTTGGTGAACTAGCGATGCATGAAGAGTGGGTGAAGACTCTACGCAGAAGTGTTAACACTAAAAAAAAGAAAACAATTATGAACAGCAACATTCGCCGAGAAGCAACATTTCGTGAGACACAAGGCCCCTGCACAAAATATCGTGACGTCATAATTGGCACGTAGTCCAATCGCGCTTCATATTGGACCTCGTGGCGTCAAGACATTTAGTGCTAAGGTCCTCGAGACCTACCAGTTGTTACTGTGGCGTAACACGAATCTGGGAGACAATAAACAGGCATGTTGAGAAACAACGATAGCACCAGTATTCTCGAATGTTCTTGCATGAACAGAAGAGGCAACTGCGCCCGCGCAGAGCCTTCTTAGACACACGACGCCATTAGAAATCAAAGTGAATTTCCCATTCTGGACATGCACGAATATTCAAGATATCACGTAGCATCTATGCACAGTTTCGAAAACACATAGCTGCGAGGCAACGGAGGCCACGGACGCTATATCAGCGATTGCCCTTCTTTTTGCAGGCAGCTTCACGTGTAGAGTTAGGTAATTTAGAGGTGTGACACTGGGAATGCCGGAAGGCTAGATTAATAAAAGTTGCACGTGCTGATGTGTTTTACTAGCACAGAAATTAGCTAATAGTTTTATTCTTGCAGAGTCCCAGCCGACGAGTGGCAGCATGCCACTGGTCGTCTGCTCTACTTGTTACATAGCGTGTGGTTCTCTGCTAAAGCTTACGTGACTTGTCCATGCGCTGGATTGTTTAGAAACCAAATCATGTTTTCTTTTTTATACTGTGATGGCTGCATGCAAAGGTACCTCATATTCAGTGCTGAACCCTGCATGTTTCGTCAAAGTTCTGGAACTGGCAAAACGTCAGGCAACCGTGACTAAAAGTGGATCTCGGTAAAACTGAGCAACGAGGGTGTGGCCTCCTGACTTGCGTTTAAAAGGCTTTGAATAGAACAAGAACAAAAGGAATGAACAAAAAGTATTACGCTTAGGAAAATAAACTACAGTCTCTCTTGCTACACGAAAGTTCGTGTCAGTGAGCATTCATACAACATATATATGTATATACAGGCACGCGATATCTAATGAGAATCTAAGAATTGCTAAACCCGGCCCATCGAACCTTCAAAGAGTTCAGAAAAATATTGCACTTGTTGAATATATTGGTATTCCGTTGATAGTAATAATACATAACCAGGCATATCACGACGTCTTCATTTCTTTTTTTTTAATTATTTGTATATCCTCTTTGAAAGGTATTGTCTACCCTTTACAAAATGAAAAAAGCGACAGGATCCTTTATGTGGCCTCGGCCAATTGTGTTTTGTGAAGCGCACAAAACTAAGTATACATATACAACAACCTTGTTCGCTGAAATTAATGAATCCGAGAGCGGTCGACTGGATGATTTCCCCAAGCAGCGATTTCGAGAAACTGCCCTTCTTTGTTGGGTGCTTTTATGGCGGCGGTTTCATTAAAATATTACTAACAAAACCCATTTTGGAACGCCGCTACTTATAATTGCACTTGTTCTGGCAAAAAAAAAAAAAAAATCAGTTGCAGACCAACGGCATTTAACTATAATGGCGAGCGAACGTCGTCAAAAGCACCGAGGGCAATAATGAACCAGCATTGTTCTGAAACGTCTAAAGATCCCGACGGTCATTTCTCGAGTTCACCCTGTATAAGCCGGCGCACCCTAAACGGGCAGTTCATACTATGTCATAAACACACACACATTCATGGCTATCCAAGGCAGAATTTGTGTAACGCACGCACGAGTCCTTTGTTGGTAAAATACATTTTCGCGTGAAAACAGCGGCACTTATTTTGAAATAAAAACGGTTCCTCGCGTTCACTGACAAGGTGTTGACTATGCTGTGAGAGACTGGAGCTGCAAGTCGGGGGAACTTCGCTGTCCCAGTTGAGGAATTTCGTAATGGAGACATCCAGACTGCTCGTCTCCATGGATGTAGGATTTGTGCCGGTTGTAGGTCGACAGTGGGCCGGCCAGTCACAAACATCTGGAACGAGAAAAAAAAAAACATAAGTTAGAAGATTTTCTCAACAATGGTTGGTCCCTAACGAACTTATATTTCATACAGATGTATATTCTAATCCCATTGGGGCGCATAAACTCTAAAATGACGATGTCTTTTTTTTTTTTTTTTTTTGCTGTTTGTCATAAACGACAAGTTTCAGTGTTTGGTTTTCAATCCTCGTACTTGGAGGATCGCAATTCAGAAATTCATAACTTATTTTTAGTCGTCGGATATTTAAATTGATTGTGACTATCACATTGTGATTTAGGCCAGATAGGCCCGCATGCGCGTCCACAGAAAGCACATTAGCAATGGAATGCAATGATTTAATGGAATGATGCAATGTTCCAATGGAACGATGGAATGATTTAATTTTGGAACGAATCGGATTAATATCTAATCGGATCTGATACAGATTCCTGTATACATTCCACGATAAAATCACTCGCTTCTTCGCTTTATTGGAGAGTTTTAGTAGGTCGTTCCGATGACTCCGATAACAATACCCGGTACCTCGCCACTGCCTTTGCGCACGTATAGTATCGTTACAGGAGGTATCGGAACGATCTACTCATACTCTCTATTATTAGTTTCATAGTTTCCAACTATAATACGCCTGCGTGTTAGCGCGCCGTCTTTATCTATATGTGTTTTCTTTTTAATAATATGTTATGTCTGAATAACTACACGTAATATTTGCGTCTGTCAAACCTGCCTTCAGTGAAATGGGAAGACAGGCTTATTTACAGTTGATATACGCTGGAATATTCGTGAGTTCACTCAAAAGTAAACACGCTTTTTTATCTTCTCTTTTTGATTTTTTTTTCTCGCTTTAACCAATTTTATAAGAAGGAACTCTAAGGTCAACTTGAGCCAAGAAATCATCGGACTACAATCTACCATTGACCTACAAAAAGTAAAAAAAAATGACACGACGCCTACAAGGGGTAGAACACAAAACGAAGCAGAGGTCGATTGTTCATCAACCTTTTTCTTTTTGTTTACGCTTTTTTTTATAAACAAGTTGAAACTTTCTATAAACGCGTCTCTGCTCGAAGACATTGTCCACAATGAAGCCCCACACGCAGACCGCAAGCCACGGCGTCGCTCTCCTCAAAGACAATGGTTTTCCCCGACCCGAACATCCACACCGCCATCACCGTCACCCCCGCGCCCACATCGTGCTCGATCTTGCGCAGCGGACGGGGACGAAACCCCGAATTGATGGCACGGCGCCCATCACGCGAAGTCCTTGAGCGTGCTCCAGACGGACCGACTAAGATGGATGATGGTACCGTCCGCAACCCGCGAAGCTAAAGCTACGGGGCCGACAGCACTCGGGGAGGACGCCGACGCCATGTCGTCGTCGTCGTCATCGGTGCTTCCGAGCAACGCAAAGCGATGCTACCACACTTCATTTCCCCTCGCGATGAACCGCCGAGCGATCTACGAGCCGTCGAAGCCAATCCATGACGTGTGAGTGTCACATGACCTCTGAAAGGGGCGCAGCGATTCGCGAGATGCGTTGTCACGTGATAAAAGTTGCCAGCGCTGAATTGGTTGGGATGGCTCGCAGGGTCCGCTGCGGACCGTCGGTCCCAGTTCCAGGAGCTACTCCTGGAACTGGGAACGGCGGAAGCAAGCACGAACCCGCGTGTCATTAGGCTTAGGGGTAGGAGCAGAGGATGCCTCGAGAAGACGAAGGAGAGCCAAGTCTGTGGCTGATTCCCTGGAGGCGGGAACCGCGACAGCGCGGACATCTGATATCTGCATGGGGAGTCCTCCATTAGGACGTCCGTGGGACAACTGCTCGTGAAGAACTCGCCTCCATGCGTAGCTTCTGTCGCTCTTTTGTTTGCCTTGTTCTCTTTAAGGCTGCTGGCAAGAAGAGTTGTTCCTGGTGTTTTTTTTTGTTTTTTTTAATCTTTGCTGTGTATTTTAGTTCGTTTACACTCAGCTTGTACACTAATACCAAAAAGAAAGGAAGTGTTTTGCGAATTCGCGGCGTGAATGTTTTTTTTTTTTTTAGAATAAATACTTTCCGCGCAGTTGCCGCTTTGAATCCGCTATTTTTTGGATTGTCGGGTCGAAGGATTTTTCTTGGTGCGTATTTCCACTGCGCGAGCGATGGCGCAGAATTCTGTCCTCAGACAACCCTTCGTTTTGGTCCAACAGCGCGCGATAATAGAGGACGCATGTCCCCAGACTATCGGCGAAACGAGCCTCCTCTCACTCCTTCTATTTACGCGGTTTGTGGGATTTAACCCCCTATTCATAGCCACCATTTTTTGTTCGTTTTTTTCCTTCTCCCGTAATCCGGCCGGTTTACGAAGTCCGCTGTCAAAATAGAGGTCGTCATGTTTGTTTTTGCAGACGCACACTCCCTCCTCCTCCGCCAGTCACTCCCTCCGACCGCAACGTGGTACAGGCTAGGCCTCGAACGAGCTGTCAGTTTGAGCCTTTCGTTTGACATCGAAGGACGGTACTGCTTTGTTTATAGGATGGACTAAGGGACGTCGCGAACCCGTCGAAGCAGGTTCGACTTTTTCGAACTTCTAACGTAACGTTTGAAATGAGTCGGGACTGAATTTCGACTTAGGTATTATGTTCGTGCGCGTTAATGAAGAACGAGATGACGGAATACTACCTAGAGGACAAGGCGTGCGCATGACGTCATCCCTGGTGGATTCCCGACCCGCCTGAAGAGCCAAATGCGCTGAAGCTTGACGAGAGAATGGCGCGAGGCAGTGTGCTAGCGTCGCGCTTTTTGTGAGACGCTAGCAGCGTCTCACAAAAGCGGCGATGGTGCTTTACGTTGCAGTGCGCGTAACGTCCAAACGCCGAGCTCTGGTTAGAATGATTAGTTGGAAGACCTTAAGGTAACTAGCTTTCGGTCTACCCGCTCATCATTCCAACTATAGCCGTTTTCACCTCAAGAAAAAAGCAAGTTTTGCGCAATGTTCATTGCCGGCGCGAAGTAGTTCTTACGAGATTTGGTTGTCGGAGCAAAAAAAAACGATCCTTTTGGCGTTTGGAACGCGTACGTCATGATAAGATAACATATATGTAATCTAAAATTTACCTACATATATCTTAATTATCAACATAAGGGGGGAATCACCAACGCCCCGCGAGGAGCCGGACTTTTCTTACTACGGTTCTTGGGGTGAAAACGGCTATAAAGTTCGGCGTTTGGCGTCCCCGCGCATTCTTGTCTCCCCCTTCTCCTTAGTTACTCCCCGCGTAGGACACCTTGGAACTTCATAGGACTTCGCGAAAAAATAAGATTTCAAATGGCACCACCCCGCAAAAGTGCTAGCATATTTAGATAGAACAAGATATCAATTCACTCGAAAATTAATCACACTTAACCTGTCCTAAAAAAAAACAATATTTTCTTGCATTTTTTTTATAAGGGTCCATCGTTTTATTAATCTGGATTATTTCTATGTTAAACCACCAAATCTCTTCGTGCCACCTACGGCGTCCACAGTCGTCCCTGCAGGGTAGCGACTCTCCCAGTGCACGAGGCCCACACCTAATTTCTGCCTCATTATCTATTATTCTCTGAACCTCACAGCACGAAGAATAAAGGGGATAAGAAACCGAAATTCTATTTAGTTTCAGATTATACAGAAAATGGTTCGAAGCATTTTGTTTTTTAAGCTATCGGATTGCTTACTTTTAATTTTTCAACAAATACGCTACATTTTTCGCCGGGGAAAACTTGAGTAATGTGTCCTACGTACGATGAAATCCTAGTCAAAAGGAAGTCAAACAATTGGGGACGCCCATGGACTACTTGAAGGGTGGATAATGGCGTCGTCGAGCATCTCGTGAATTACTCGACTTCAACCTTGTCCGTGCACAGCCAGGTGACTGAGCATAAGGGTAGTCAAAATCAATAGCTTATGTCAGTGTCACGAAGGGAAACTGGCAATAGACAAAGATATAAAAGAACGATATGAATTTTAAGCGTCACTCCCTCCCACTTCCCCCAAACAAGCACAAAGGCACGCAGCCAGTATATGTTGGCGCAGCTCCCGACACTTCTATAGCAAACGACCCGCTTTCTGGGCGTGGATTAGAAGAGGACGCGTATTTCTGTGTCAGTAAAAGAAAAGAAAATGACTTGCAAATAACTGCCAGCTGACAATGCAGCGACAGCTACGTTCTGGTGTCCAATTCTAAATTGACGAGCGGAGATTCGAAATGTTTACTGAATGTTAGCGAACTTCAATACGTTTGTGGAAGCCATTTTAAAAATCACTACGTAAAAAAAAAAAAAGAAAAAGAAAAAGTTAAAGAAAGAGAGCGAGGGTGCAACTTGTTTGCGTCGACGGGGACAGGTTGTCAGCTTGACGGCGCTAAAGCAGTGCTGGAAGCTCGCCAGCTTTCTTGATTTCTAAATATATATATATATATATATGGGTCCATATCACATGAGCGAATGACGTTTTAGCGAATAACGGGGGCGCGCGTTAAGCCATCCGCCGCGCTGCGTTTCTTCGCGGCGACAGTCTGCGGCGGCTCATAACAAAAATGTGAACCCATTTGGCCCACCCGAAAACGCCGCTTCGCGGCGTCCGACTATTCGCTAAAGTGTCATTCGGTGAAACGTGGGCGTTCGCTAAAATGTCATTCGATCAAGTGAGTGCCTCCCATGTATATATATATATATATATATATATATATATATATATATATATATATATATATATTAACACCTTGATTTCTAGTCTAAAATACAAGTACAATTATATAGGTATTTTTGAAGATCATTAAACAGATAGCTAAAACTGCCCAGGTTTACAAATTTATCACCATGCCCACCGAAATTCTATGCGAGAGCTAACAACAGAGTGATCGGTAGCTTTCAAAGCCTAAATTTCCACTTAACTAACGCAAAATATGAGAAATACGAAGTAAAATAAAATAAAAACGCTTCCTAAAGGCCCTGTCACACTGAGGCAACACGACGGCAACAGCAACAGAACACGTTGTCCAACAGTCGCGCAACTTGTTGCTCGCTCCCCGTGTTGTCCGACAAACCTGTCACATCGCGGCAGCAGCAGCACAACATGGACGACAACGAAAATGTTGCCTCGGGATGACAGCTTTTGGCAACAAAAACAGCAGCAACTTTTTGTGTTGTACAACGCGTTTTGCCTTGATCGCTGACTGAGCGAATTTCGGGCCGGCAACACAACACAGATTGCTTTGATGGCAGAGCTAGTTCCCTATCAACGTCTTTTTTAAGCGCTTACTCAAATAAAGGATTGGAAAACGTTATTTAGCAGTAATTGAGGATGGCCTGCAACTAAAATAATTTGATGAATGTTCTTACTTCGGAATTCGGAAAGCATTATCGAAATGGTCACAGCTTAAGGTCTGAACGTTTAGACTGGTGTTGAATTTAGAACTGCCGAGAAACCAGTTCACATTACTGCTAGTGAAATAAATTATAAAGTATAACAAAAATAATCCATGAAAGCAGATTAAAAAGTTGAAGCAATAAAACGACAGCTCTGTTCGTGATTCTTGATGCGTGGAACTTGTAAACATCCGCTACCAGACACCTAAATTGATTCAAAATCCCCAGGACGTTTTGGGGAATGAAGCGATCATATAGCAAGCAGTATAGCCAATAGACGGCGTTGAAAAATATTTGTTACACCGATTGTTATGAAGGCCGATCGTGTCGGTGTCACAGTTTTGAAGCACTGTCAGTTCTGCTCAACATCATGCTACAAAAGACGCTTTGGGGTAATGCCGGTGCCAACTCAATATTACAGTAGAAATAGGAATTGCATGAAAGAAAGAACCGTCATTCGAAGCGCAATCTACTAGATTTTCGTTTACAAACTGTGTGCTCATCTAGACGCTGCGCTTCGAAACGTACGTATCCCACCGAATACACTGCAGTTACCAAAGCAGCCGTCCGGCGCGTCGAACGACGGGAGGTGAGTCGTGGTCACTGAGGGGGGGGGGGGGGGGGGGGGGGGGTACTGCCCGTGCAAGCAGGGCGTCTATGAGCAGTTCCGTAACTGAGCTCATCTAATAACGTTGGCCGAACGCCAGAACCGCCGTCGTCGTCGTGAGCGTTGTGAATGAAGATGGTGGGGGGGAGGCTCCTTGCACTGACGTCACATCGCATACTTTTCCCCACCATGAAAAAGGAGGAGAGGGAAGCTGCTTTTGTAAGAATTTTGAGTGGCGGGTTAATCTTCTATAATCTTCTAGGAGGAGAATAGCGACGCCTGTGCAAATCCGGGAGGCACAAAGAAGGACCCTGATAAGAGGGGAGCTCCTTCTTCCCCTTTTCTCTGGAGGGCATCGGAAATGACGTCATGTGCAAGAAGCCCGCGTGAGGAGCAGACGACGCTCTTGCTCGCACTGATTGGATGCAGAAAGCGAGTAAAGACAAAGGCAGCTAACCAGGGGTTTCTCCAGGAATTGAAATTAGGGGGGTGTCTAAATTTTTAGGGGGGGGGGGGGGGGGGGGCATTGAGAATAGAGGAGTCGTTGCGAATTCAGGGGGTGCCTTCCGAAAAACAAGGGTGTGTGTAGGGAAATCACTACAGCTAGCCTTTGCGTATATGTACCAACTATCCTTCCAATCAGAGCTCGAGGTATCGAGCTCACCGCACGATCTCTTTCCATCCTCGTTCTCGTTTTCTCTCCGTGCATACACAGCTTGTGTGAGAATAAGTTTACGGAAAGGTGTTTTCGATAGGTCCTTCCGATGACTCTGATAATGACACCCGATTCCGCCGACGCCTTCGCGCACGCATCGTATCGTTATCGGATGTATCGGAAGGGTCTATTGAACCTCTCGGATGATCGGTTCGAAACATTCTGACGCTCGACACTCGGGTTCGAAGCCATCCGTGCACCGCGTACACGGCTACCGAGAACTCAGGGGGAGTCGGGAGTCAGGGCAGGTTCCCGGAACGCAGTGCGCAGCGGCCTTCGGCTGTCCCCACCCTCGTCCAAATCGAGGGACGACCGCAAGCCCCACTTCGGTGTCGGGTTCCACCCCCGCCGTAAAACAGCGGGGGTGCGGGGACAGCGAGGAGGGGTCTCATCCCGGCGACGGGCGGAAGAAATAGGGGAACGACGACAGGGAATGAACTAAATCGAACCATTCTGAGGCGCATCGTGATTTGTGGACTCTATGGTGCTAGCTTGAACTCGATGGGAAGTGAGACGCGCGTGGAGTGACAAACACCGAGATCATGAGAAACTTCCGAGAGAGGTGACTGTGGTTTCTAACTCCCCCGCCGTTCCCACAACTCCCCTCCTCAAAACATAAAACAAAAATCTTATCAACCCCCCCCCCCCCTCCCCCCAGAAAGCGATAAAAACCTTTAAAGTGGCGATAAGGCAACAGTAATTCGTTTTTAAATCTTTATAATGCTGCTTTTGGCCTGTTAAGCGTTACAGGGCAACTCCCGTCAATATTTTTGAATTTGGGATTACGACTGTTTTCAGCTAAAGTGGTGCACCAAAAATACAAAATATAATCTTTTTTTTTTTTTTTCGATATTGTGTGTAGTTTTATAAATATCGCGGCTCAAAGTTTGGTTTCGGGCGTCTACGGCAAAACCGAAACTATCTGCTAGAAGGATGGCAACACTGATAATCAGCCGTACGGCCGCGACGCGACGCCAGCGTAGTGCTGCGGTACGTGGTGCAACCAGTTAACCGCAGCTTCACCGTGACGTGACGTCATAATGGTGCTGCGCCAGTGTTCCTTGACTAAAAGCTGACGCGCTTGCTGCTAAAGTGAAACCAGTCATTTATTTTAGTTTCGCTTTCGACCAAAAATGCGCTGCAAGCTGAAAAAAAAACCCGTTCAATGCTAAATTTTTGTGCGCCAATATTATATAATGTTTAGTTCGTATATCTATGTGAGAACAGCAAAAGACAAAACAATCATACGAACATTGACAATAATATAATAATACCTTTATTCACATGTACAAAGCCTGGTGGACGGGCTGGGGAAAAGAAGCGTTAAAGCAACTTGACTAGTCCTCGACCCTCCCTCTCCCCCCCTCCCCGCCCCCTGTCCAGGTTCATAACAATGGTGAGCTAATAAATAAATAAATAATACTGTACAAAAGCAATTACGACGCAATACTTCCCTCGTTGTAAAAAAAAAAAAAAAAAAATAGGCTGAGCAAAAATTTATATTACGTAATTCTGAATTACGTAGGACTGAGCTGTTCACATTTTTTTTTTTAATTTTTTTTGCCCTTCGTCATTTTTGTACTGACTATTTGTATTGTAGTTTAGGTTGCATTCTCGAGTCGTAGGGCTGCTCGTGCCAAATCTCTCGACATGTTTCTTTTTTTCTTTCTTTTTTTATTTTCACAGCATTCTATTTATACGAGTCGAATGCTCAGGGACATATATATATAGGGTCATGCTAGGCACTTGATCGATTAACCTACCGATTAATCGATTAGTTTGTTGAATCGGTTAAAATTTAACAAACAAAAGAGTAAAAACTCAACGTTTTCACCACGCAGACCTGGACGTGTGCACCTTTATGAAGGCAAACTTTAGGTGAAATTTTGACCTAAAGTGAACTGTAGGGGCGAGATTGCTACCCCCAGACATGCGAAGAAGGTTCTACGTGTCCCAGCCACTTCAACGCCATGCGAGTGTCCGTTTAGCGCAGCCGTGACGGTTGTGAACAACCGAAGGAATTCGCTACTGCCGGAGACAATCAACGAAATTCTTTGCCTCTGCAGCTGAAGTAATACATTCTGAATGTGAGTGTCTTTTGACCGTTCTCAACTACACATCTAGGTTGATTTAAGATCTGAAATCATAGATTTTGCCGTTTATATTACATATTCAGCAAAAGCGAATATTGTAATATTGACTTATTTTAAACTAGTACGCATGGGAATGAATGAAACTGATCAATCGATTAATTATTCGATTAAAGGGTGGCGATTAATCGGGTTGAAATTTTTAATCGACGCCCAGCCTTAATATAGGGTGATCGAAAGCTCGCTCTGCAGAAGTCAGCGATAATCCTCACCCCTCGCTGTTTCTATATCGACGCTTACCGAAGCGGTGCGCGGTCTTGTAACCACTACTGCGTGATGGATGTTGAAACGCCAGGTAAGCAGTCGTGTACTATCACTGGCCAAATCTCCCCTTTCTTTGCGGAGATATATCAGACGCACGTTTAGGGCAACCCATCTTTTTACCTAAACATTAATCGAATTAAGCTGACTTTTATTTATCACACGTGCAATCCTAGCTTAGTTTGCTTCGGCTACAAGCCCGCCCACGCCCTTGCTGTTGCGCAGAAAGGCGCAATCTACAAGACGGCAACGCCCTCATGCGCTGCGTGTTGCAACGGCTCCATGAAACGCGGCTACGCCGAAACGAGGGAACACCGTGAAAACTCTACCGTCGGGAGCTCGCCATTCACGTGGCAGCACACTTACGTTCTTTACCAAGAAGAAACACGCAGACCGCGAAAACACGACAAATGAGGGCATCTACGGGAGAACGATGGCGGTCCACCATACAACAAAATGAAGAGAAGGCGCACTCCTCCAGTAAGTATGTATGTATGCGTGTCTGCATGCCTCGTTGTTTTTGTTTTCACAGGAAAGAGCCGTACGCTCTTTTGTTAAATGAGGCATTCGGCGCGAAGAGATGGTTCGGTTGTCGGAAAAGAGGAGCAGGGAGAACCTATTTCGAGTGTCGGGGATTCCTCCCTCCAAACAGCGTGTGTGTCGCAAGCAAGACAAAAGGGCGGCGCGGCTTAAAGAGAGAAAAAAAAAAAAAGTCTTAGATGAAGTATAGTTGGGTGGTTTGTTTTTTGTAGGCCCTTCTCGTGAACTATGGCTGTCTACTATCTCGAGCTATTTGACCTAGAATCCGGTCTGGAACATCGTCCATTTTCAAAGAGGGTGCCTTTGGAATTCCCGCACCTTTCCTTTCCTTTTTTTTTTTTTTTTTTCAGGCGTTGAAGTTTTACTTGGTAGTGTACCGCTTTATTTGATCGTATCCGTTGCTTTTGTTTGTGCGGTTTCTTATTTTCTGTCTACGTGGAAAATAAATTGGCGTTTCTATTAGCAAAATATGGATTAAGTAACACTAAAGCCTGAACATAAGTGTATGCTGTCTTGACGTAGGCTTCTGAGCCGAGCACAGCGACGCTAAAGCGAGAGTGAAGGCAAGCTGGTATAATAGTGACCTACTAACACTCGACCAAACAAAACACACATAAAACTGCCACTCAGCAATGAGCGTCACTATCATAGTAACACTGGAGCAAAGGGAAGAGAGGACGAACAGACACAAAGCTCCAACACACTCCAACAAAAATCTAACACAAAACTTTCGAGATTTGTGAGCGACGCTCATTGCACAAACAAGTGCCAGGACAAAAGTACGGGTTTCACAAATTTCGCTCTATTAAACCACTAATTGCGAAACAAACCAACAAAATTCAACAGAAAAAAGGTAGGACTATGTTCGCGTCGGTATAGACCTTTGCAAAAATAGCTCTCTGGCCGCCGCCATTTTGCGACTCGGGTGACCCCTATCAGCCAACCGAATGCCGGACGCCGACGTTTCGCATTCTAACGCTTTCGACGAGGGCAATGGAGGCAAAGGCTGCGTTTGACTCCACTGCACTCATAAAACGCGTTCGAATGCGCAAGCCGAACGCCGGTGCTAGCTTTCGGTCTACCCACTAATCCCTCCAATCAGAGCTCGGCGTTCTGACGTCACCGCGCGTTCTTGTCTCTCCTCTCCCTCACTTTCTCGGCGCATAGGGCTGCCTATTCTCTGCAGCCGCTTTGAACAATCTCCGATTGCCCGATACTGCTACAAACACCCGACAATCCGTGGAAACGCACCAATGTGTGCATCTTTGTCTTGTTTCTGATAAGGCGGTTATTGAAAATAAACTACACTTCAAAGTAAACGATACTTCAGCCATCCTGGTGCTCCAAATCATTGTTGCCACTTTGCTGATATCTCAGGAACCGCTTTTCCGTTCTCCAGAAATGTTAAAACAGTCCACGACAGAACAAACCGATATCGCCTGAGCTTCTTGACACGGTATATGAAGCTGAGAAAGTCGCATTTTCGAAGCATTAAAGGGCCCATGAAACGAATTTCGGGCTGGAATGAATCAATTTATATTGGGATTTTACTAATAGCACATCGTTCAGTGGGCTAAAAGAAAAAAAAAAGGTAGAAAGTCAAAAGCGTGACTTTCAGTACGAAAATTTGAAAAACACAGCGGACTATTTCGTAAATCCTTCCCTTCGTAAGCTCTCTGCCTTTTCACTGTGATACATCCGCGGACCCCGCAGCGCGTCACCGGGCCCAAACGAACGTCACACGACACCGGACCTCACTTATTCCCTTCATCCCTAAGCTGACATTGTGGTGGAAGCTACGCGCTTGCCGGACCAATCAGCCACCCCCCTTTCATCACCTGTCTCTGCGCGTGGGTATGCGCGAGAGAGCGTGATCACGTGGCAAAGGTGTGGCTGGCCTAAGGAGCATGTAACTTTCATAGCACTGTCAGCTTCGGGGTGAACGGGGTGGGGATAGCAACTTTTGTCTGAATTTTGAGCGACGGGCTAATCTTCTAGGGGGAGAATGGATGTGTCCGGATTACACAAACGAGAGTCCGAGCAAGAGGGGACTCCCCCTTTCCGTCTTCTTGAACTGTTCGGTAGAACGCGCGATTTATGAGTTGAGGAGGAAAGCTAAACATGAAAATATTGGAAAAACGTTTCATGACTCCTTTAAATGGCGGCGTCCGCAAGAAAATGTGGGAGTGGAATGACCTTTTAGGGGCGAAGCTCCTTAGGGGCTAGCCATGTCCGTATGTCCGTCCAGCGTCCGGCATCCGGTGCTCGTGTTCCTGCTCGTGAGCCCACGTGCTCACGAGCACATGCTCGTGTAGGGCAAAAACAAAAGATGGAAAAAAAAAGATAAAAAAATTATGACAAATATGTTTGCGCAGTTGACAGGACTCGAACCTCTGCGGGGAGACCCCAATGGATTTCTAGTCCATCGCCTTAACAACTCGGCCACGACTGCGGAACGAGTAGGGGGCTCTGAGATGTGGTAGTAACTCATGAGCGCTGGGGATGGGGGATGTCATGGGTGAAACGTTGCATGTAGCCGCTCAACGTCTATACAGGAGAAGGTGCTGCGGTCAAATCCGTATATAATCGCGTTTAAACTTTGCATGCATTGGCTCAACGTTTATAGACAAGAGGGCGCTGCGGTCAAATACTCAAATGCGTATATAACCACGTTCCATACCACACATTCTCTTTCTGACGGATAAAAACGAACGAAAGGCTCGGCATGCTGCGGCTCAGCGTCTACGCAGACGAGCACCGCAGAGCTTCGCCCCAATGAACATCATTCACCACGTGGAGATGCGGTCAATTTTTTTCACAAGGGAGCCGCCATCTTGAACTTACGTCACTTCCAGTATGGGCGAAAGCATTGTTTTGCCGTCGCCACGCCAATACATTTAGGGTATGAGCGTAACCGTCACACATTCTCGTTTTGCCTCCCCTCTCTTTTTTTTACTATTTGCAGGGTGAAATGTTTTATTATTTTTTCGTCGCCCATACCGGATATGTCTATCAGGTGGCTGGGGACGAGAGTAAACGAAAAAAGGCCTATAGCTTATCTAGTGTCGTTAGACGACAGGATCTGGTGCTGCCGAACATCGACCGACTGCCAACTCCTCTTGGGAGCAGCCCCCAAGAGGACTCGCGGAAGACCGACCCCCTGATAGTGCCTCATTGCTGGGCACTCCGAGCTCTCATCGAGCGCAACGTAAAAGTGTCGGTACTAGCGGTCGCTCGTCACCGTTACCGCCTGTTTTATGGTTCCGCGTCGGGGTTCCCGCAGGGGAAGCCGTCCCCAGCTCCCGGAGGCCCGTCCCGTGGCCGTTATGGCTTCGCTGACAAGTGAACTGCAGCGTTCGGCCCAGAAAGGCCCCGGATGAGACTTACCGCGCACGCGCAGTCGTGTAAGTGGACACGACAAAGAGAGGAAGTACTTGTGGCATGATGCTTGTGGTATGGCGGTGGAATGGCTGTGCGCGTGTCCGATTCTTATTCATGGCTTGTCAGGTTGCTGGGTGCGGACGTACGTTTCCCATGTTACCATCCTGTTTCTTGGCTGCTTTCGGACGACTGTATTTTATATATACAATTACACGCCACGCTTTCTGGACTTGGACTGTGCCCTTCTTTTTCTTTTTTTTTTGTATATGCGTCTGTGTGCGTGTGTGACCTTCCACGTGCATCTTCTAAACGAATCGCGTTGTTTGAATGGAAGGGTTCCGAGTTGTTTCGGCGCCTACTCACACACTGCGCCCTGTTCTTCCATCCGTGACGTCACGACTAGGATTTGCCTTGCCGGACGTCACGAGTCGCGATCCTGGCCACTTGTCGTCAGCTACGACGACAAGTTCGACGGTGTGTCTAAAAAGCGCATTTTGTGAGTGGTTTGAGATTTCAAGGGAAACTAAGGTGATATCTCTCCAAGGTCAATGACCCTGCGCTCTTATAAAATGTATTTGTAAAACACCGTCTTCTTTTTCTTTTTTTTTTGCCCTCGTGATTTTGAATTTTTTGGATAAATTTGAATTGACGGAAATTTTTACAGCGAGTGTTTTTCAGATTTATTCGGAAAGACGGACCTTTAGTAATAATATAAAGGTAATTACAGATGATCTTAAGAAGTTTAGTGTCAGTTTCTAATATGATTCTAATTCTATTATCTTTTCATATTCGCTTCTTTTTTCTTGAGTGAGTGAGAAAACGTATTTATTAAAGAAATGGGATACATCACGATCTCTTAATAAAGTCATCCAATCGTGACGGGGGAAGGGTAGGGGGAGGAGGCTAAATGTAACAGGCGATCCCCGATGAGCGGACGAAACTAATCAGGGAATCGAGAATGTGTTTGCGGTGCGGGCGTTCGAGCCTAGGGCGGGTCCAGTCCTCGTACGTAGCTGGTCTTGCCTCTTCAGGGAGTGAGTTTATAGCGTTGTTACGATGCTCTGCGACCCCCTCGCACGTCAAGACGAGATGGATGCACGTGGCTGGAATCCCGCAGTGTATGCAGAGCGGATCAGGGCCGACGTCTTCGGGTATGGACGGGCGTTGAAACCTCGCCAGCCAGATGGGGGTAATTGCCGCTTTCGTTTGAAGCCTGCGTATGCAGACCCGTTCCCACCTGCTGTAACCAGGAGGGACAGGGTCTTCATCGGGACGGAGAAGGGCGCCGAGCCTGAGCTTCCTGGCAGCCCTCTCCTCTTTTTTGATCTCTTCAATGTCGGGTGGGAGGCCCGGGTCTTCTTCCACGAGGGGGGGACCGTGGCCAGGTGAGGGCATAAAACCTGCATGTAGCTGCGCCCTCGCGGCCTCGTTCGCCCTCTCGTTCCCCGGGACACCTCCGTGTCCGGGGACCCACGAAAGCACGACGTTGACTCGCGGACGAGATTCAACAATGATTCTCTTGATTTGTTTTACCTCCGGATTTCTGCTGTTGCCCCGGCCGCATTCTAGCAGAGCTTCACGGGAATCGGTGAAGATGCGTGCTTCAGTAACTGTTCGGGGTAGCGTATGAGCCGCTTCTTGGATGGCGTGAAGCAGTGCTAATAACTCTGCCGTTTTCGGCCTGTTGGTTTTGTGCGTGATGCCACTCCATGGGGTGTTCCTGGAGACAGAGTGCCATGCAATCGCTGAGCGGCCCACGTCGTCTCTGGCAGCATCTGGGGTGCTATGTTGCGCTTTTTGGACTCCCAGGAGACTTGGAAGAGGGAAGTGACGTCAACGACTAGAGAAACGCAGATTGGACGTTGACAGAAGAAAACAAAATCAACATCCAATCTGCATTTGCTGCGTTGTTGACGTCACTTCCCTCTCCCTAGTTTCCTGGGAGTCCAAAAAGCGCAACATAGCCACCCAGCATACATGACTTCGGCGCCGGTCAGTGAATTTATCTCTTCGAGGTGCTTGTCAGCCGCGTGCTTGCGCCTTCCTTTGTGTTCCTTTCCTTGATTCGTGGGTACTGGTTTGATCGGGACGACGAGCTCGTTATCCCATGGCGGAGATGGAGTTGGCATTGCTGCTGGTTTTGCGAGGAGCTCACGTTTCTCGAGTTTGGTGAGAATGATTCTGCCCGGTGGAGATCTGGATAGGCAATTTTCCTGCCCAACGACCATCTCCTTGGCAATGTCACGCAGAGTATTGATCTGTGCGGCAGCTTCAAGCTGTTCAACCGGTGTAAACTTGGGTAAGCCTGTAATGACTCTCATTGCCTTTCTGTTGAGTACGACCAGCGCTGCTTCTTGGGTCTTGGTCAGGCGCAGGTAATTCAGACCGTAGACGACCTTGGACACCAGTAGGGACCTGACGAGTTTCTTGAGAATGTCCTCTTGGGCACCCCACGCCTTGCTGGTAATTTTCTCGAGAAGGTTGATTCCTTTGTTCCACTGAACTTTGGTTTGTTTCTTCTTTTTTCTTTCTCACTGAACTGTTTATTTATAGTCACTGACGACTGACGAAACTCAGGGTGTGGCATATTATGATCAGGTTTCTTGCTTTTCCGTTGCTTTATTCGAAATTCAAAAACGAAACTCATCAGTGTTATAGTTACCTGCCTATCTAACTAGTTATACTCCGTTTCACCTTATGTTGTACCGCAGACAAGGCTAGAAGCCCGAGCTTTAGCGTTGGGAGCTACCCTTAACGCACGAGATCTTGTGCCGCCGAGATGTGCCCTAGAGCAAGGAGCTCGCACTTGTAGCCTTTCCTGCGGTACATCTTAAAGGGGCAATGCAACGATTTTTGTACTTTGCGCAAATACCGCTCAGGACGAATCCCTGACGCCAATGAACTATGCAACACGCGATCGTTTTTCACCACGCGCAGTATCAGTCGCAGAAAAAAATAAAAAAAAAAAACGAGCAGCGTTCACCTCCTCGCAGCCAGAACAAGCGGCCACCTGATCTGGAGCCGATTATATGCCGCCAATGTTAATCGTAGCCACGCGCTGGGGTTGGCAAGCCAAAGGACAAGCGCTGAGTTCCAGACATTGTATGCCTCGGCTATTGTCGTCGTCGCAAAGATTGGACACGGGCCTCTACCCGACTGCTTCTCGAGCTATCAATTATCACGAGCCCAAATCGAGTGCTCACGCAATGCTGGGGTCCAATCTATGAGCCGCATTCAAATATCGTCCCTGGAGGATGCTGCTACCACCAGGGTACGTCGTCAAAATTTGCGAAGGAGAGATTGAAAGAAAACGCTCGCTTTTCTCTTTGAAATTACACCGCAACAAAAAAGTTTCTTGGTCAGTGGCGTTGCGTGCGAGTGTACTTTGGTCCCACTAGTGCCAGTAATCTCATACAAAAAGAAAAACGCTCAAAACGAATATCGTTGCACCGCCCCTTTAAGGTGAAACAGGAGTATAGTACCTGACACATTCTACTTCAATATTTTATGTTCACAGCATACAGCTCTCAGCATGGGGAGGAAAGCTTGCACTGCAAAACCGTATCATTTCAATGGGTGCGAACTTCGATACACGCCCCCGGCCTTTTTGATTTGGATGAGCGTCATTACCAGCGTGGTGGTCGTGTAATCATTGCTGCGTGATGCACGTTAACGACCTCAGAATAGCAGTTTTACTGCACCGAAGAAATTGTTCATCTACAGTGTGAAGCAGTATCATCATACACCGCAAAAGCAACAAGTTGATGAGGTTGAAGGTCTATTCACAGAATAGCGTTTGCTCGACAACATCGCGTGGACTTCTGACGTTGAGGTACGGCAGCGAGTTGCCGGGACAACCGTATACACTTCGTATGTATGCAGCGCGTCAGCTAATTGAAGAGACACCTGGCACGCAACATTTCTTTTTTTTTTTTAATTTACCCTGAGGGCCAGAAGCGTCACAAAGAGCAGGTGGACTTCTTTTCTTTTCTTTTTTAAACACACACAAACAAAAGCACGGAGCAACAGCTAGAGAACTAATATAGCTGCTCAGTGAAGCAATACAGTTTGATCACGGCATTTCTGAAACTGTTATTGTCAACAATTTAGGCAACAGGCAAGTGACTTCTAATTCGAAGAGGTGCTGGGAATAAAGGAACGATAATACGCGCTTGTCCCGCGGGATGAAATGCCAACTTTGTATCTATGATCGGTGCGCGCTGATAGGTAATGGGGTAGTGTTAGTATATAGCCCTTGCTCGAGATATAGGTTGTAACGACATATTTTAAAGAATAAACGTATAGAAACATACGATGAACGGAACTTCCCATTTCTACCACGATGTGAAGAGGCCCTAAAAGATTACTTGAGTAGTAGCCCGACTGGGTTACGTTGAGTCATATCTCCGAGTTGACGAGACGTTCGTGATTCGTATGCCGCATTCCAATTTAAGGAGTACGGCAACGCGACCGTGGGAGCACGGATGTCGCAGTCGTATCCCGACGCAAAGGAGTCGAGCGCTATTGGCGACGTGCGCGATCGAAAGCGTCGCTGTGGTTGGCCTTCCGCGATTGGCCGAATGCCGACTATGATGTCAGCAAAGGATTTCTGATCGACGGAAATAAGAGGAATGGAAGAACTTCAATTTCGACGGTGTTGGTAGTGTTGCTTGAAGAGCGCAATGGTTTCAAGCGTCCACCATGCTCTTTACAAACACCATCGAACTTATTGTTCGCAAGGTAGTGACGTCACGAAAGGTAACCATAGGAGGGCGCCACTAAAACATCTCGCCGCTAATATCCTGCGGGAACTGGCTCCAAAGCTGCGGCCACACAGTCACTGCCTGAGGCCTGTATCTTCCTCGTATATGACAGTCCAGCTACATCGGTCATGCAAAAACTGTCTCGCAAATATGTTCGAGGCATAGAGATGATATAAAGCAAACATGATTCGAACATCTGCATGAGACGCGTGTCCGAAGATCATTTTATCGTCGTGTCTGCGGCAAACGCATTGTCTTCTTTCGTATGATATGTACGAGCAGTGTTACTGCGATTTTACACTATCAATTGGCGTTAACGGTGGTTCTCCGGCGCTCTCTCGAACAGTAAGCGCGTCAAGGTAAAAACCAATGAATGTTTGTTTTTTTTTTATTACAAGCATTAGTGATTACGCTCAGCAGTACTTAGCAAAATAAAAAAAAATCGTTTTACAATAAAAAAATGATTTTTTTTAATAAAACGGCGAACAAGCAGAGAGAGAGAGAGAGAGCGCTCAACTGGCAATAACGGCAGGTTATTGCCAGTCTCGCTAACTCGCAGACATAACTCAACCTAACACGGTCAGGCTGCCTCAGCTAAATGCAATTAAGTTATGAATACGGTTAGTTTCGTTTCTTTGAATGTCTATGTCTGCAGTTACCCAGTGAAGTTTCAGCTATCTACTGCTTCATTGTTTATCAACGGTTCTGTTTCTAAAGCAGAAGGTACAGATAAAGAGAGCCTGACAGAGAGAGGGAGAGAGATAAAATAAAAGGTGATTGTGAAGAGTTTGGCAGTCGAAGGTACAGCTTCTCCTTAGTCCATCACCGCGTCCTTACAACAGAGCTTGATGTGGTAACAGTATGCAGCGGTAATTTAACTTCCGTGTTTGTCCCCGTTATTTTTGAGACGTCGCCGTCACTGAACATGGCCAAGTCACTAGAAACATTGAATCGAATTGCAGTTTACGAAAGGTTAGCTATAACTTAGCAAGGGTATACCGTAGTGTTTCCACGCGCGTCTCGGTGCAACCGCGCCGGTGGCCGATTGGCTATCGTGCTTGGCTGCCACGCAAAGGGCCGAGATTCGACAACCATTCGGCCATGGGCGCTTGCTTGCTCCGAAATGCGCGTTGAAATATTACGGTATACCTTTGCTAAGGTATAGCCAGTCTTGTACACGTTACTAAAAAAGTAATCGATTACAATTACTATTACTTTTGGCTAAAACGTATTCGATTAGATTACTTGATTACTCGACAGCAAAAGTAATTGGACATTACTTTAAGAAGTAACCGTTACTTTTCCGATTACTTTATTGTGTGAAGATTTACATCTTTAGCGCTCATAACAATGAACTACTTCCAACCTAAATTTCACATTTTCACAAGTATTGAAGAAAAAAAAAAGGGGTTCCCTCTTCGTGGTCGTTGCACCTTCTTGGAATCTCTGGTTCCAAATAAAAGGTATTATGTTTTCTTGTTCTATATATTTTCTTGTACTGGCAGCCAAGAGGCCCTTACTCTCTTTCGCACACACATGCGTTTCTCGAGATATTATTCACATGTGGATGTACTCGCATGTTATACAGAAGAGCAGCAGCTCCAGGATTTGTAACGGATCATGCGTAGTATCCATTAGCGGAAGAGATCGCCCCGACCACTTCTCAATTCGAAACCTTGCTTGTCACAAAGACCACGTAGGGGTAATATGGGATCTTGACGTGTATTTGAACTGGCTTTGTTATATTTTGCATCCGCTTTAGATATTCTTGGGTTTTGGTTCTCCTACGGGCTGCGAGTAGGTACCGTAAGCAGGATTGTTTTTTTTTTATTTTTATATTTAGGTGTATGTGTGCGTGAGAGAGCTAGTTTGAACGAAGGACTTACAAAGCTACATTCTGCTCCCTCAAACTTCGCACTGAATGGCCTTTGTCAGGCACTGGGGCTTCCCACTCCCAGTCCCAGCTCGAAGAAAAAAAAGGGACATTCCACAGAAACTGTACATACAAAAGGGTTGACCTCGCTTCCTACAGCTCCGCAAAAATCTTTCTTTTTTCCGTTTGGAAAAATCTGCAAATTTTATTTTTGTCATTTCAGAAAAAAAAAAGGCGTGTGTGTGTGTGTGTGTGTGGGGGTAGGGGGGGGGGGGGGGGGTCCCGTGAAAAATTAGCAACGGTTAGAAGTAATTTTATTACTTCAAAAAGTAATCAAATTACTCTTGTGATTACTGCCTAATAAAAGTAATCAACTGACTGCAAAATTACCCCAAAAAGTAATTGATTACAGGTAATCTGATTACTTGTAATGCGTACGGTACAAGTTTGTTTATAACGTTGTAACGAGATGCACGTCGAACGTGTCCGACAAATATTCATAGAGGCACTAATTCAACCAGTCTGTAGCAAAGAATAAAAGCAGTGCATGTAAGTGCAATGCCTGGCCAATTCACTTTACAAGGGAATGCAGTTTTTGTTTTAAACATGTCCATGCACTGGTGCTAGCATGGCACAGACTTCCAGAATTTCTTCACTGTGAGGACATTTGAGTAGGTCATGTGTAAAGTTCTGTGTTTTTGGATAAATACGAAAAACACCCGCCAGTAGAATTTTCCTAAATTTGGATTTATCCGATAAATTCAAAATTTCAATGTACCAATGCAAATAGAAAAAAGAAACCGGTGTTTTACAGTTACGTTTGGTCGGCGCACAGGGTCAATGATCCTGAGAAGATGCCACCCCAGGTTTCTTTCAAATCTGGGACCATTGACAGAAGGAACCTTCCCGCTTATCTCGTCAAGGTTCATTCAGGACAACAGGTCATTGTACTTTCGGGTCACGACAAAAGCCACTTTTCCGGTTTTTAGATTGGGCCATACTTTTTGTGCTTCTTAGAGGAAGGAAGGATTATGGTTTTGAAGCAGTGAAAGCTATGAACCATATAAATTTCGTTAAAGGGGGAAGAGGGGGGCAGGTGAAGCTTTCATATTACACCCTTTACCACTCCACCCCGCGTAGCCGCGGGGTAGGTAGATGGGCAGGGTGGGATGAATACTAGCATCCCAACGATTACCTCCAGAACGTCGTTTATCTACGCAACACTTGTTTGCAACTGTTGTCGTGGGACAAATTGGTACTGCCAGTGGCAATGACACCGACACTGAATCCAGCTGAACAAAAATCAATTGATACAAGCACATTCTACGAAATCTAGCACTATTTTACACCCGGATATTATACATTTTTATTTTTGCAAGAAAGAAAAAAAGCACCTAAATTTAAGCTCTGAATTTAGGAGAATCGAGAATCGAACAAAAGGAAACCCTGAAGAACTCCGAATTTTCGGCAAAAAATAAATTCGGAAAACACAGAATCCTCGTCGTGTTTTGCCGTAAATCTTTCTAACATTGGCAATTAGGTAACGTGAAGCCTTTGTCAAGTGGAAGTCGTGCAAAAAATCATGTAACGGAAACAAAGAATTAAGTTCGAAATAATAATAATAATAATAATAATAATAAAGCTACAGGCTAGTTTGTGAACTTTCAACATTGCTGAAACCTGAGACTGAGGAGCAAAAAAAAAAAAAAGGACGTCTTGAACCTTTGTTTGTGTCGTCCCTTTTTTGTGTCTCGGTTTTGGGCGGTGATCAAAGTACCACTGAGAGGAATAACCAGTCACGTCCGACGAACTTTAAATATGTCATTAAAACGATTTTTCAACTTTTCAATTCCCAGCTTTGCTCTTCAACTCACAAATCGCGCATTATAGACCGTTCCATTAGGGTCATAGCAGAGAGGGTAATAGAGAGAAAAAAATGTCCCTCCCCCTCTCACCCGCATGTCGTCTGCTCCACCGAGTGGGCAGTACCTAGCATCCGGCTGGCGTACAAACTCTGTTTAAAATCGCGTCATTTTGGAAATTTCAAGCGCAGATGCGCAGATTTTGGTATGCCAGTTGTCATGTAATACTATGCTAGATAAAAAGACTAACAGGGTCCAATTGCGCTGTTACCTGCGTGCAAATAAAAAAAGAAATACGGAAAACTGTGTCAGATTGGCCGGTCTCTCCCGCGAAAAGTAAATCCGGTTGCTGCACCTTTTTTACTATACAAAGTTCGCACTGGTGTAGGCCTTTAGCGACCATGAGTGGAAGTCTGAAGTAATAAATAAAAACGTGCTCTTCTGCCACAATATACGCAGTAGTTGAGGGTAGTACTGCCGGCTGACTCAACTGCTATTTAAGTAACGGAAAAAAGATATGCTAGTTGATAATTTACCGAACTAGAACAACAGAGAGCTATAGGCTGATTTTGGAGTAGCCACAACTATTCTAAGAACGCGAACCACTTCACAACGGCAGCCACGAGCGAGAGTTCGATGTTCCGTAAAGCCCGCCGCTACAGCCCAAGGATGGAGAATGGCAACCTCCCGGTTTGTCGTCTGCTAGCGGAGTCGGGCGCGTGCCCTCTCTCTCGTTTTACCCCGCCGAACCCGCTGAATTTCCCGGATGTGTGGAGAGGGCGCTGCTGTCGAACAAAATGGTGCCGCCCAGAGAGCGCTAAATGGAATGGAAGCAGTTCAAGAGGGAAAGGAGGGACTCCCCTCTTACTCGGACCCTCGTTTGTGTACACGGATACTGTCATTCTCCTCCTAGAATATTAGCCCGTCGCTCAAAACTCGGACAAAAGTTGCTTTCCCCACTCCGTTCACCCCGAAGCTGAGTGCTGTGGAAGCTACGTGCTCGTTCGTTGGGCCAGCCACACTTTTTCCACGTGATCACGCTCCCTCGCGCATACTCACCCGCAGAAAATGAGGTCAGGTGATGAAAGGAATTCTGCTGATGGGTCCGGGAAGCGCATAGCTTCCACTTCACCTGTCGTCTTATTGGTGAAGGGAATAAGTGAGGTCCGGTGTCGTGTGGTTGGGCCGGGTGACGCGCTTTGAGTATTGCGGATATATCACGGTGAAAAGACAGAGAGCTTTCGAAGGGAAGAAGGTACGAAATAGTCCGCTGTGTTTTCACCGTACCGAAAATCAGGCTTCTGACTATCTACCTTCTTTCTTTTGGCCCACTAAACGATATGCCATTAGTAGAATCACACTCTAAATTCATTTATTCCAGCCCAAAATTCGTTTCATGGGTCCTTTAAGAAAATTTAAACTCTACGCCCGACGCACCACTAATCCACTTTCGTCAGCAACTTTCGATTTCTTGGTATTGGCGCATGTGCGTTGTAAAGGATCGATTGCGATCGCACCGCAGCTCGGAGTACGTAGAACAAGAGGTCGCGCTGCACAACCCAGCGATCCTATGCTTAGTTCCCATACCTGCTCGTTTCGATCTGGACGATCGAGTATCGTACCGGCGTGCGGTCGTGTATAATGTGTGAAGCATGTTAGAGACCAGACTAGCAGTCGTGGTGCACTGGCTAAAGTTATCATCTACGGTGGAGGAACCAGACGCTTATTGGGGCTGACTAAAACTTCTCCTCTCGAAACATATATACAACGCAATTACGTATACATAAACGGCTTTTCACTAATGCTGCAAGGGCAAATGCCCAATGTCTCAACATGTGGGCGGTCCTGCAGGTAGGCTTGGAGAGCCCCTAAAATGCATGAGATTAATCGGAGAAATGGGGCACTCACCAGAGACTGTCGTGGCGCGCGTCATCAGAGTCCGGACCACTCTCCCTCCATCCTCCAGACGGAGAAAGCGTAGCTCAGGTGTTCGTTGGCGATGAAGTTGCACGAGCTGCTCAGCTTGCTCTCGTGCTCGTCGCTCTTGAGCACCTCGAACAGGAAGGCGATGTACATGGAGGCGAGCTTGAGCGTCTGGATCTTGCTCAGCTTGTCCGACGGCATCGTAGGGATGATCTTCCGCAGGGACGTGAACGCCTCGTTCAGCGACTGCGTCCGCTGACGCTCCCTCACGTTGGCCTGCATCCTCTGGTGCTGGAGGTCCTCAAAGTTCTGGCAGGGCTTCTTCCGCGACCGGGAGCCGGAACCGTCCGACGACTCGGCGTCCGAGTCCCTCTTGATTCTCTGGTGGTGCCGTCGCCGCTTCGCCGCCAGCTGTATCGTCAAGGAGCTGTCCGTACCCTGCGGTTGCTGGGGCAATTGTGTCATCTCGCCGTTCATATGGTCCCGTTGATGGTGGATGTGGTGCGACACGTGGTGATGATTATGATGGAGGCCTCTGAACGGAACTGGTAGTGGGAGCATCGTGTGTCCATCCACGGGCGACAGGCTGCTGTCTTCCTGGATCGGAAAGATGCTGGCGGTGTGCGGCATGGTGGCGTCTCGTGCCGGTCGCGGGAAGCCCTCGGTGAAGAAGTGTCCCACGGAGACGGTGGTGCGTCGCTTGCCGACGTGACGGATCGACAAAAAATGGCAAGCGGAGTCAGAACTCTTGTTTTAGTAATCCCTCCAGGGGTGGGGATTGGAGGGCCGGGCACCGTATACCCTCCCCCGACGAGCCAATAGGGGTTCCGGAGAGCGGTTGGGTGAGGGGAGGGGGGCAAGGCCTGCTTCGGGGCTTTACGAGACTTCAGAATGAACACCCTCTCTCTCATTATCCTTCCCCTCTTGGCGGCTTTTTTTAGGGGACCCGATGCCTTGCCGTGGTCGGCGTCTTCCCGAGGCGGTCGAGGCGGCGTGGTTCAGTTGGTTCAGTGATGTGGCTGCCGCGATAATGCGCGGCGTTGGTGTCCCATTGTGGAGGATGCGGCGCAGGAGGGAAACCGGGCGGACGACGCCAGCGGGAGGCATCTGTTCGTCTTGCCGACTCTTCCAACTAATGACCCCGCGAGTGAGTGCCCTTGGTCCTCACGGCGCCGCGGTGGTTGGCGAGAAGAGAACAAAGAGATTTAGAGAACGAGTAAGAGTTGAAGCCAGAAAATTAGATTTACGTCGTAGCGTGGGTGATTGCACGTATTCTTTGTTGTACTTTATTAATAAAAAAAAAAAAGAATGATTTTTTTTAGAAACGTTTTGCTAAAAAGTGTTAAAATAAAATTGCGCGTATTTAAGCCACTTCAATACCCGCCATCCTAGGGGTCAAGCAACACTGAGACGGTGTTGTGTTTGTCCCCTTGTTTGTGTAGCCTCGTCAAGGGTTTTTCAGCATGATTCTTCACCAGCTCGCCTGCGCGATCACCCTTAGTTCTATAGGAGGGTTCATGTGGTTCGTGGTATTCTTGTTCAAGTCGTGTGTAAGTTTCGTCACTTGTATCTCCCTTTGTTATTTAAGACAGCTAACTCGACATTTAATTAAGGACCATGCGCGAGCACAAATACACACATAAAAAAATATATGCAAAGTGAAAGCCCGGCGTTTGCTCCAGTTAGCTTTATTTACAATACTACAATGTTTGAGAGTCACGAGAGAACAATAAATAAACTGAACACCCATCTCACGACCTAGCTTTGTGTTTTCTTCTGCGTTTTTTTTTTTTTTATCTTAAACGCTTTTTTTTTATGCTAACCACCGACATGTTTTTTTTTTTTCTCATGATTGAAGCACCACGTCGGATTCTTCTATGCTTTTCTTTAATAACATAGCAAGCACACACGGACACACGAACAAAGAAAGACAAAATTAAAGCGGCGACGCCGCGAACAGGTAATCGCAGGCGGCCACACCGGCACCAAAGTCGGGCCGCGGAGCCATATTTTTTGAAGGCCCCGAAGGGCGCCCACCCTCGACGGAGACGTGGCGCCGACCACCGCCGCAGCCGTCGCCGTCGTCACCTGTCACGCACCGCCCGTGTCGGTACCTCCGGGCCCTGGAGCAACGGTTATCCTTGGGCGAAGCGGCTGGTTCCTTCCCGAAAGGGGACACGCCGCGCCGCCTTTGCACATCTAATAGCGGGAGAGGCTCCGCGGGCTCTCCTCCTTTGATTACCTGCTGACCCTGAGAAGCCGACTTGCTGTACTGTTGCTGTTGTTGTCGACTGGATGGCGACCTACGGATTTGCTTTCTGCCGCCATCATATCTTTTCTATCTCTCTGTCTATCTCTGTGTTTCATCTGCTGTATAGCGACAAAAAAAAAAGTAGAAAAACTGCAGATTTTGTTTGACTCAATGGGAAGTTAATATGGCGACTGGCGTCTTGTCTGACGACTGCTCACTTCAAATATTGGACAAGTTAACTCATAGCGCGAAAATTTAAGATAAGCTGGCGTCACCTGGCAAACGAGTGTAACGTATTGACTAAACCATAAAAAAAAAAATATTGTAAACGACTTATTGTTTGCTGGCTCAATATTTCGCGACTTAGGTCAAAGCTGAAAGTTTGTATTATTTCGCGGGTTCTAATTTTTGCGACGCGGTGGGATCTCAATATAGATCCAATGTGTTTACATTTTAGCGGAATTGTTCGCGGGACCTATTTTTCGCGAATTGTAGACGATTCACGAAGTTCGCGAAAATGAGGTCCTCGCGAAAATTAAGTCGTTTACAGTATATGATTTTATATTGGGAAGCATCGTTAATCATATTCGAAAATATAGAAAAAAAAACTCTCGCTAATACGTTTTCCTTTTTTTTTTTCTTTCTGTAGAAGTCGGACAACACTGGTCAGAAGTCGAACATACGGGACAGAGGAAAATTGGGACTCACTCCCGCGTGGCTCCAGCCCAAAGTCTCAACCCTGTCTCGCAGTAGGAAGGGTGTAGGGGTGGCGCCGACAAAGTTTGGCCAGTGCAAAAATGGCAACTCCTTCGTTGAGAAAACAACAAAACAAACAAAGATTATGTTGTTGTTTTTTTGCCCGTTTTATTAAAGGTCATCCTGGCACTGTCGCACACCACCTGGTGATAGTTACAAGAAAAAAACAGAAGGTAGGAAAGTGGCAGGGAGGAACAATCGTACTTTTGGTTTCTAGGCTATGTGGCGAAAGCTACCGCCCGTTATTAAGGTAAACGGCCGGTAGCATCAATCCATCCATCCTTCGTCGAATTTTCTTTAAAGTTCGTTCGGCAAACCAGACATAGGATAGTTAATGCTTTCGCATTGAAAGCACCACTTAACTGACAAACGAAGTGCAAGCTAGAAAGAGAGCTCAACGTCCCGATTCGCTCAGAAGAGCACTGCTTTTTGCTGGTGCTCAGCCTGCCACAATCTTTCTTGCTTCATGATTATTTGAGTAAAATACGAGAGAATTCAACCCAACATTTTTCGAATAGGGGACACACTGTAAATAAAAATGTTTGGGGAATTATTTTTTATTGGAAGGTTCGATTTAAATCATCGCGGTAAAACTGGTATAAATCATGATTTAAATCACAATTTAAATCAGGCTTGATTTTTATTCTCCACCTTGGCATTGGCACACACTTGTCGACTAGTAAAATGAAACAAATCGATGGATTCTTCCTGGGATTGATACTGGCAAATGCTGGGCAAACCTGGACAAAAGAAGCCCGAGACCAAATCCGGATAGTATGCTGAATGTAACCTCTAGTACGTGAAACGCCAGAGAGGAGCCCCCGTTTCCCCGTGGGGACGTTGCAAACGGCGAACTTTCTTGTCGACAATTATATCAGGCTCACGTGCGTCACGGAACCGTTTCCGCAGCGGGAAATGATTAAAGGAGGAAGAATACGTTAAACTATGAAAGCTTTTAACAGTCTGCTGCTATCGAAGAGACTAAAAAAACGCGTTCTGTCTTTTGTATTTCCTTTCCAGATGTCTGAAACTGCCACATGCACAAATTCGATGCCACGGGAGAGACGTGTTTTGCGCGATGCAGATCATAATGCGTGGTACTCCGAACACGTCATTAGAAACACACATTCTAAAGCTTTCTGCGCTCCAGAAAGGATTGTTTTCCTTCTTTGGGTAGACCGACCACGTATATATTGACATGGAGCTATATATATATATGGTACCGTCGCGTACAATAGGAGCTGAAACAGTCCTTCGTGCTCCTTTGGACTACTTGCCAATTTGTCAGAGAGCTGTGGTCCCGACTGAGAATGGAATCTGAAGTCGGAAGTCTCATGCTCGGGACTATTTGCCAGTTGATAGCTAAACAGATCTTTTAGGTACCGCATATACGGACGAAAACTACAAGATCGGGTGTTTCAGTACGTATATTGTTTGCGTCGCAGTAATGAAAACCTGTTTGTTCTTCGGAGCTTCCTTTGATATTTCTTTAAAAAAAAACAAAAAAAAACCGGGTGTTTTGAGTTTGAGACATGATGCCTTGCGCTGTGCAGTCTATCTGCACAGAGCAAACATTGACATTGACATTGACGTCTATGAAACAAATACATTAAACATATATACAGCTCTTGTCTACGCATATTGAAAGAAATGATGCGCTAAGTAACAATTTTTATGGTAAATTTGATAGTTAATTTTGGAGTAAGGTACAAAGCAGGCATTGAAGTCAAGGGATTATTGTTGGAAAGTGTAAGTGCCTGAGTTGTCATTATAATAATTACCTTTTGGTAACGTAAACGTATAAGCATTGTTTTTTTAGCTGCTTTATTTGGCTAGGAAGGACAAGTTGCATGTTTTGATTACTTACAAGCAGACATGTACACGTTACCCTCCAAAATAGTAACTAAATACCGTTACTCGTTTCTGGCTCAAAAGGTAACGAAATACGTTGTTCGTTACCGATTCTCAGAAGGAACGCGTCACTTCACATAGGAGGTAACGAATTACTTTTCTCGATACTTTGACGACCAAATACACTACTGCTTTTGTTTCATGGTTTAATGTTTTCTTTTCAGCGGTCGATGCACTTAAAGGGACACTGACAGGGTGTTTATGCTCGCCAAGGTTTTAGAGCGCAGCTCTAAGGCGCCCGTTTCCGGCTTGAGTGGCGTCGCCGTCGGCGTAACCGCGCGTTGCATTATGGGACGTTTCCAATAATGACGTCACATGTGACGTCACGAGGGAGGAGAAGGAGGATGAGAAATTTTTTCGCTAAATTTAGCCGAAAAAATTCCCCGCTAAATATAGCACGAAAAACTTCCTTCTAATTTTAGCGAAAAAAAAATTCCCACCTAACTTTAGTGAAAATATTTCCCCGCTAAACTTAGCCAAAAAATTTCTCCGCTAAATTAAGCGTAAAGATTTCCCCGCTAAGTTTACCAGAAAAAAAATTTGTGCTAAATTTAGCGGAAAAAAATCCCCGCTAAATTTGGTGGAAAAATTTCCACGCTAAATTTAGCCGGGAATTTTTTCCACTGAATTTAGCGAAAAGTTTCCGCTACATGGGAAAGGAGCAGGAAAGAATTAGGGTAGGGAAGGGGGGCATACCTTCCCCTCCGTACCCTCCCCTCCCCAACGTCAAGAGCTGCGCTCTAATTCGGCATTACAGGAAGTTGTAACCGTCTTTCATTTTTTTATTTGTACATGACATATGAGAGCCCAACTACCCAGGACACAATTTTCGGCTCGAAATTTGTTTTCTTTCTGCCCGAAAACCGCCGATTGAGAACTGGCCCGGTTGAGTCACGCTAACTCTTCTCCGTGGTCCCGTACCGTTTTCTATGGTTTAGACACAACCACCAAATAAAATCAAAACCGTGGGTCATCGAAGGCACACACTCAACATTAAAAATAGAAAAAAAAAATTATACCGATTTCTCGTGGCTTCTAAAAAGCTGCAATTCGCAGAATAAAAAAAAAAAAGAAGTTGCGTGACTTTTGCCACATCTCTCGTCCTCTATGTCTTTTCTTCCTCCCCCTAGTCCAGTTTCGGTTTCTGCTACGAGCAGTTGCGTTTTTTGGCTTCATTAAAAATTTGCAAGACGCTGTAGCAAAACATTTATTGGGTAGTCTTCTGACACCACAATAAATCGCCTGGCAAAAGATTTAAAAAAAAATAGAAAGGGGGGGAAAGGAGTGGGTGTCCCCCCCCCCCCCGACCCTTAATTTCCCTTTTAGCGTTGGCTGCCTCTTGAAATTTTCATCAGTTACGTTTCCCCGCTTCCTTGAGAATACATCTCCGGGAACGCTGATGAGTCGCTCCACTAACGCGCTCGAAGGAACGGCGCAGTGTTGTGCTTCAGAAAGGGCTGGTGAATCTGGGATTCCCCTCTCGCTTTTGTTCTATCCGCTTCTAAAGTTCCAAGTTGACAACGGGTTCTGTGCCTTCCCGTGTTAACAACCATCGGGTTTACATTCGGTCTGTACACGATTCTAGATGGTTCAACCGACGAACCTTATTGTGTTCGCTGGGTGAAGGACATTCCCAGCTGTAGTGTTCGACTGACGTGTTCAGCGAAAAACGTTGCTATACTGTGATACTGTTTAGTTGTTTTAGAGCGCAGCTCTTAGGCGTCCGTTTCCGCGTTTCGCGGCGTCGCCGTCGGCGTCGGCGTAACCGCCCCGCTAAATATAGCGGGGAAACTGAATTGGTTTTGAGGTCACGTGACGTCAATTTCCCCGCTAAATCTAGCGGGGAAATTTTCCCCCTAAATTTGCCCCTAAATTTAGAGGAAAATTTAGCGGGGAAATTTAACGGAATGAAAGAAAGAGGAGGAGGGAAGAAGGAGTAGGAGGAGGAGGAGGAGGAGGAGGGGCATACCCTCCCCTCCTCCTCCTCAAGAGCTGCGCTCTAATTTTGCATTACGGAGAATTGTAAACGTCTTTCATTTTTGTCTTACTCGTTTCTTGTCCTTAAAAGCATCGAAGCACGTTACTCATTCCTTTTAAAAAAAGAGTAACTAAATAGGTTACTCGTTATAGAAAAAAGTAAGCAGGTAGAAGTAACTCGTTAGTAGTAACGCGCTGCATACATGCCTGCCTGCATGTCCACACTCAAAAGTCCAATATCACGTCAACACGAATTTAACAACACTTCCTTCAAAATCCAGCCTAAACAAAAATGAAAAGAAAAAAAAAAGAACCTGTTAAATTCTTTAGGACCGGCACATTCAAATTATAAATATATTAAACTTCCCCTTTTGGGGGGATTTCTTTTTAACGCGTTCGCTTTTGCTGGTTTTGCATATTGAGTGATATGTTTCTCAAAGGTTTCCCGGTGAGATATATAGTGCGCAAACCTCACACAAAAAAAGAAATTTCAAAGGAACATCAAAGCGAGCGCGTGAATCAAGCTTCGGAAGCCTTCATGTATAGAAGGTATTCACTGGACGCCATATTTGAGGGCGATGGTTAGAGCGCATGCTCAGAACGAGCTCGCTCTAATAGGCTGCTAAGACCGGCAATCTCGATGGTGCGGAATGCACGTTGCAAAAGAACTGTGGAAGCTCGCCGTCAGCACGCGCTCAGCAGTTGTGCACACAGCTATGGCCGCCAGTGAATACTCCCTATACACAGAGTCAGAACGCGATTGCGACTATCGTACACAAAGAAATATTGCAGGTAGGCACAATGGTTAACCTGCAAGCACGTGCTAGAAAAACAGAAAAAAAAAGAAAGAAGAGATAAAACAAGACATATCTTGAATCAAACACGACGCCTCGGTGCGGCTCCGTGGCTCTATCGTAAACAGACCCGCGGCGCACCGGGGGGTCGGTACGGTCCTGGCATTCGTTGCATTTCGGCTGCCGCGGCCCTGTTTTGCGGGCGAACTCGCTCTTTTGCGGCGAAGGCGCCTGTGCCGCCGTTCTATGCTTTCTACGCAGCGCGCAGACGGGGGTGCCAAAGACGAGGTGTTTTCGCTCGTCCTGCATGCAGGGCTCATCGGTCGTTGCTGGGAGCGCTACTTTTATAGGTTCCTCGTTGTGGCGGTTGTTGAAAGACAGTTCCTCCTGCAAATTATTGTCCACTGTGTTGCATCGGAGAATTTCTTTTCCTTTGTTATTTGTCTATGTGAGGACGTGTATGAATCGTTCAACCAATGTTATCGTCTGCTCATGGTGTCTATAGGTTCTTGATATGCGTTCATTACGGCCTTAGCTGAGCTCGTTTAGTGCCGAGCGTGCGCTCACGGCGAGCTGCTGCAGATGCACGTTAACCCTCTCCTACATGAATTATAATGACCATATAAAAACAAGAAATACACTGTGTTGGAACGTTCATCTGAACCATATATGTTAAGTAAATAAAATATTTTCAGCTTAAAAATATAATTTGCATGGCGGATAGAACGTGGCTTGGGATCAAACGGGGAAATCCATGTGAGCTGACATTGCAACGGGCCGAGGAGCCTCTTTATATTAAAGATCCAATGCTTCGCGGTGATCTTCGCAATCTAAGAGCTTTATGTAGTCAAAACAGCATCCACATAGTAGGTAAATCCACCATTGGGCACTCTGGCTGGACCCGAAGTATGCCACCGATTGACAAATGCTCGACGACGTGTTTTGATATTCCGGTATTAAAGGGGTACGGAAACCAAATTCTGGAGCTCATTTCTTTGTTTCAACACGACGCAGGTAGCAGTAGAACCACAGAAACATAAATATTGCGCTAGAAAACGCAAGATAACATATTTTAAAGTGAATTAAACGATAATCAAAAACCACCTGGTAGTTGGTTATGAAGCTTCAATGGAATGTCGTGACGACAACATACCTCTGAAAGCAGCGCCACAGCGGTGTGTCCACTCAGTGCCTAGGCCTGAACGCAATACCGAGGCGTCTTGGTGGAAAGAGCCAAAACGAAGTGAGCCACCGTGGTTTCAGCTCTCGCGCGACGCGCAAACGCGTGCGCATGGCTTGTTGACGCTTCGGTCAACGAGACAAGAACCGACTGTCGCCGAACCGCCCGGGCGGTTCGGGGCCAGTCGGGTCTTGGGCAGGCGGATTGAAGAGACTTTCTTGGGCACGAGGAACCTCCGGCGTTGTCGGCGGGGTCATGGCAGTGACCACCGCGGCAGCCCTTGCGGCGAAACACAAGCGCGATAAGTTCCTCGTAGAACTCGTCAGGCTTGGCGTGCCCGCCCCAGCCCGGCGGGATTCGGCGGAGCCGGTGCAGCGGGTGCAGCGGCGGGTCGACGGAGCGAGGTGATGTTTACGCGAAGATTACATTCTCGTACTCCGGGGTTCCCGGAGACCGGAGACGTCGACAGTGCTCGTCCGAAGTTCGCAGCAGTCGCGCGCGCGCGCGCGCAAGAGTTTGATTCCGTACGTGCTGTTCGGCAGAAACACATTTCGTGCCCATAATTACGGTCATATAGTAGCACTAGTAGCACACCCCACACAAGTGAGTATGTTCGATTCGATTATCTTCAACGTGTGTACACTGCGATATTGTTATCGGAACACGGGAAACAATCAAACTCCTTGCGCCGTACTATCACAGTCTCCTGTACTGCATTTATACCTTTCCAGTTAATGATATCTGAATTAGTTAGTGTTGTTTCTGAACAATAAGTTTCGTTGGACACCCCTGTGTTGTTTCTTTTTCTTCAAATAAAGTTCACGTATACAAAACTTGTTGCCGAGAACGGAGAAACGACAACTGCGACGTTTTTCTTCGCCGGTGCCGGTACGTGGTCGAAGTTGGAACTAGCGACACTTTTTATCGCTCTCGCGTCTTACGCAGCTCTGGAGAAGGAGACGAATCATCTCCTTGCCTGAATATATTATTGTGCGCTGTGCCACATTATGAATAATACACAGCATTTCGCTACATTTTGTTTTACCGATCACAGCGAAACCGCGCAGAAACCGAGACCGTGCATTGATTAGGCCTATGCCAACTACACCAATCAGCTCAGCTGGACCTGGGCGCGTTGGAGTAAACAAGACAAAATCTGGTTATATGCAATAACAGTACCTAAAAAAAACAAAAAAAAAACACACACAACTGACCGCATTCGCGAGGTTTACGACAAGGTTCACGCTGCCGTCTGCAACCAGCGACGAACCTGACGAATCTCCGAATCTCCGGTGATTCGTCCCATCACTACTGCTGACGTCTTCGTCTTCGCTAATGTCATCGTACCCACTGCCGCTGCCACCACTCTCGTCATGTTGACCCGCTATCGCACACTCGTCAGCTGAGGCAGCTGTGTGTGAGTGCTCTGACACCTCTGCGGCTCCGCGCTCTGCCGGCTCCGCGATATCTACAGCCCTCGGGTACTTCGACAAAGCGAGATTGTAACGCGTTGACGACGCTCCAAGTGACAAAACTCGTCACTACGGTACGCTTGGTCCTCCGAGGCATGATGACGTCAAGACGTCTGCCGGATTTCCCGAGATGCATCGCGCTCTTCGATGGCTGTTTTTGAAGCGCTCGCAAAATCCCGGCATTTAAAACCAAAAATATAGCCATCTGCTCAAAATACGACCGTGCGATTATTCATTACAGGCTTAGCTGATGATATTGAACTTATTTCTTGATGTTTTCTCTATATTTCAAGTTTCGATTCTGTATCCCTTTAAAACATGCTGAAGGCAAATACTCTCTCTAAACAGTCTACACCTAGAACGTATTTTAACATTTGAATATCAACTTTTTAGCAATACGTTCAGAGATAATTAACCTTGAGAAGTGTATTGAGTTTCGTCGAACTCAATGTTTAAAGGGGCGATGCAACAATTTTTGTACTTTGCGCAAATACCACTTAGAACGGATTCTTGACGTTAATGACCTATGAAACACGCGTTCGTTTTTCACCCCACGTAATAAAAGTCCCAGAAAAAAAAAATAAAGAAAAACGAGCAGCGTTCACCCCCTCAACTCGCAGCCAGAACAAGCAGGCCACTGTGATCCTGGAGCCGATTATATGCCGCCAATGTTAATCATAGCCACGCGCAGGGGTTGGCAAAGCACAGGACACGCGCTGACTTCCAGACATTCTTAGAGCTCGGCTATTGTCGTCGTTGCAGCGATTGGACACGGGCCACTACTACCCGAATGCTTCTCTAGCTAGTAATTATCACAAGACCAAATCGAGTGCCACCGCAATGCTCGGGTCCAATCTATAACCGCATTCAATATTGTCATTGGGGTGTACTGCGATCCCCACGTTACGTCATCAAATTTTGCAAAGGAGAGATTGGATGAAAATGATCGCTCTGTCTTGAAATTACACCGCAACAAAGGATCGAGTTTCTTGGCCAGTGGCTTCGCGTGCGAATATCCTTGAGTTCCACTAGTGCCAGCCAGCTCGTGTAACTGAGTGAAAAACATTCAATTGAATATCGTTGCACCGCTCCTTTAAAGAGCCTCTGACACGCCAAAAAAATTTTTTTTTCATGCTAGGCGTTAAAATGGCATATCAGGAGATTACAAAAAAATCGCTTCACTATAGAGTTGCGTAGTTTTTTTTATAAAAAATAGAAATATGAGGCCCATTCAAAGTTCCCGCCGTGCACTGTGACGTAAGTGTACCGCAAGGTGTCGGGGCGGTCAGAAGGGAGGCATCGGGAAGTCACGTGAGTTGTATCCCTCCTCGTGCTTACCGCGAGCGCGTGTAATATTTTTTTATATTTTTGTTATTCTCCGCACTTCCACGAGCGATCCAAGCAGACAAGTTTCTTTTATTTGTTTTAGATGCGAGCATCTCTGGCTCGGGTCTATGTCCCGCGGCGTCGGCGTCGTAGTCCGCACTCACACTACGCATGCGCAACTCTCCTCCTCTACTCTCCTCTCCTTCAAGTGTGAGCGGAAGCACGCTGCGCGCGTTCCCCATCACGTGACCGGGGCGGGGTCTGAGGCGAAACCGTGTTTCCCCGAGGAGGGAAAGGAGGAACGTTTTCGGCGCGCGGGTCGCAGCGCCAGGCCAGGCCTTTCTAGTGGGGTGAGCTTTCCCCGCAACTCCGCGGCTGTCGTCTGCTAGCATTTCCCGACCGCTCGCGTCCGTTGCAGCCTAGATCTCGCCGGCCAGCCCGGTCTCGACGAGGAAACCTGCAAGCGCTGTTAGGGCATTTTGCGCCGCCTTACCGTGCGGTCTGATTAGACTTTCAAAGTTACTCGTGCTACATCAGTTCACCGCTGTTGACTCCACTTCACTCCTTCTTCCGATGAAGTGTGATGGAAGCAACAGTCCCGTCAGTTAGTGGGTTGTCGCAAGCAAGCGTCAGCACACCCCGATGCTCCGCATCACCCCATGGTTCCCCTCGGGAAGATGGTGTAATTTTTGTTCTGAAGCGCGTGAAAGAGCGTGTCCTGCACGTGCTCGTGGCGCTGGACTGTGCTACGGCGACATTTTGTTTCCTGCGATTTCTTTGTATTTTTCATTGTTACTGTAAAGGTAGAAGAAGCGGAGTCAGTGAATTGACGTGATCAACTACAATGCCTAGAAGGTTCTATGTGAGGGCTGTCCCGGTATTTCAGCAACTGAAGAAGAGATCACACTGGATGCAATTTCTGAGAGACACTACAATCGGCCGCATGTGACCTAGTAAACAAGTTCTACTCATGTCTAGACAAAATACGTACTTTGTGCTCGACGTTGACTTGTGCTTGGTACACTCACCAGTTCGTATTCTTTAGACGGCAGCATCTTCAGCCTGGAGAGTATCCGATGATTCAACGACCCGGTGTCTGAACCTTCAGCATGCGATCGGGCGTGTCGTATGCTAGCAATCCTAATTTCTGCGAGCGTTCTAAATTTTTTTTTTTTTTTCAAAACTTGATAGCTTGTTTTGCGTCCAGTATAGCCCTGTATCATCGACTGTCGGCATGCACTCGTACACTGGCTTGTACTCGCAACGCTTTCATCATTGACCTCCATCACGTCGATCCACTGACTCTTCGTCCTCAAATTTTACAGCACGCAAACTAACCAACGGTGCAGGGATAAAGAGCTATATAGTGGAACTGAAACTTCATTTTCTACGATCGCTCGTACGAAGAGCAGAATAAAAAAAAGAAAAAAAAAGTCTTAGGCATGGTCGCGGAGAGCACGAGGAGTGAAACTCACGTGACTTCCGGTGAACCGACTTTTAGTGACATAGGTCGATGCCTCCCTTCTGACCACCCCGACACCTTGCGGTACACTGTTACGTCACAGTGCACGGCGGGAACTTTGAATTGGGCCTCGTATTTCTATTTTTATAAAAAAAACTACGCAACTCTATAGTGAAACAATTTTTTTGTAATGTCCTGATATGCCATTTCAACGCCTAGCATGAAAAAAAAAATGTTTTTTTTTTTTGGCGTGTCAGAGGCTTTTTAATGAGTGTGAAGCTGCAGTCAATGATTAGGGGCGCGACTGAGGTTATTCAGATCAACACTGCATTTTTACAAGTTATTGTTGCACTGTATTGTTGTTGTTACACCTTGTTGTTAACATAGAAGCGCAGCAGAAGTTCTTGAGCAGAGAGCGTACGCTGTAGCTTTTTCACCTTTGATGTGCTCTAGCGCAAAATAAATGTTATAGATTATACTAGAATTTCAGGTATTGGAAGTGACTTTGTAATGAGTACGCACCTTGCCTCCTAATCTGGAACGCTATACAAATACGGTGGTTTGTTTATGGAGGAGCGGAATGAAAGTAATAACTTGCGGAGTGTACCCCCGCTCTAACCGCAGCCCGTACGGCGTACGTTCGAATTTCCTCCCAGACAAACAAATGACGCCCGCCTGGTACATCAGTCGAGCTAATGGGAAATGCGAGTAGCCAAGAGTAGCACGGGACGCCGCAAACACCAGACAAACAAGGCGAGGGAAACAACAAGCTGGACTGGGAGGAGCAAGCAGCACCTGACAATGCGGTGGAAGCTGAGGACGATTACGAAAGCACAGATACCGCACGCGGAAGGCCGGGGACGAGGAGATAACTGGGAGGCAAGCAAGCACGAATGCGGTGGAAGCGCGTGTTCCATGTCTTTCGCCAAGTGATAACGTTCCCGCCCAGGCACATGCGAGAGCGGGGTCACGTTTGATCAGTAGGGAGGGCGGTGATTGGTCGGCGAGCCACGTAGCTTCCACCGCACTGTCAGCTTAGGTGCGAGCGGAGCTAATGTAAATGAGATTAACACAGCGCTGCAGATGGAAAAATAAAATGGCCAACATTACAAAATCGATGAGGTGATCGTGCCGGTGGAAAGGCGGAACGTAAACATCAATTCGATGCTGTTCTGGCCCACCGGCACGGAACACATATAGAGTGCACGAAGGCTTTCTTATGTGGATGTTCCGAGCCGACGTTGTATTGGGTATCTTACTTTTACGTCAGTTTTTATGGCGGAATCGCAGTGGAAGATCTTGGTGGATAAAAAATATATACGGAACGTACCCTAACACACACACAAACAATAAAAAAGGGGCAGGTGGCTTATCTCAAAAGTTACGCAATTTAGGGAGAACTAATAAACGCATGCGCGTTGGCGAGTCCCGAACATCAAGATAGCCGATAAAAGGCAAAAGAAGCGAATACGACAAGGAGGCAAAGTTAGCAAGAGCAATTTGAACAGATGATGGATCTGGCTTATGGCGGCGGAGGTAAAGTAGTCGTTCCAACACCCCCCCCCCCCCCCACCACAAAAAAAAAAAAAGAAACGGTTTTTTTTTTGCGTAGTTTCCTGTAGGAATACGGCGACAGTGCGATCATTGGCTGTTTCTCTGAAGGCTTATGTTCGCCTAATTAACTGACTACCAAATTATAATGGGTTTTTTAATGTCATACTTTTTCATTCGGTTAGTTGGTCCAAATGTAGTACGTCGCCGATTCTGTCTACATCCTCCCTTTAAATCACTCCTTACCTAGCCATTGCGAGCATCGCGAAGGCAGCACAGGACATCCAGCGAGCGCCCTAGATGGTACCTAATAACTATCTTACTTCAGGGTCCACCGTTGGCTGGAAATCGGGGATTCTCGGTCGATTCTCCATGAGGACGAGAGCGAGTAGTCTCAAAGTAAAAAAGTGTGGAGCCTCGGCGGGAAGCACCTTCTGCGTCGCCTGCCATATGACCGCAACGCGGGGGTCACATGCTCATACCTCACACAAATTAAGACAGTCGCATAAGCTCGAACGAGAGTCACCACGAGAGATCGCGTACTCGAATGCCGCATGGCACTCGAAAGTACAAGGAAAACTTCGCACGCGCGCATTCCAACCCCGGATATGACTCGCGTTTGCAGACTGTCCCTCCGTACGACGGTATATATGCGAAGAGGAAGTCGTCTGCTACTTGCGCAGGAGTTGCGGTGACGTCAGAACGACGCCGAGCTTCGATTGGCTCTGATCGAAGGATAGTGGGTAGACCACAAGGCAGCTTGCTTTGAGGTCTACTCACTATCCTTCAGTCAGAGCCAATCATACCTGGGCTTTCTGACGTCACCACAATCTCTGCAAAAGAAGCAGACGAACTTACGCTCCGCCTACGAGCAGTGTACAAAAGACACGCGGTGTTCGCTGCAGAAACGATGTCAGACGTGTCTGTCGATTCGCCTCAAGAATGCTAGAACATGCTTGCTTCACAGATTAGTGTGCTTTGAACATGCATCCGCGGACGGCTTTCTTGTCTGACCAGAGTGACAGAACCGTCTTACGAGGAAGAGACACGCCTCGCACACTAGGGAGTTTTAGGGAATTGTTTTTGCACATCCGATACGGTATACGATGGGCCCTCTGGTACGAAGAACTGCTCATGCGCTTCCGCAGAAGACTCGCCCATGCGCAGTTCGTACCGGACGGTTCATCGTACCGTATCGGATGTGCAAGGAACGGCTCCCGAAAACTCCCCAGTGTCTTCAGACTGTCTTTTGTATGATGTATTCAGCAATTTGAATACAGCTTTACACTCTCGGAAAAGGCAATAAAAAAAGGTATCCATCAGTTGTTCTGTTTGCTCCCAATTAACGGAGGCTTCAAAGAGACCGCCAAGGACGGAAGGCCCCACGTATACACTGCGCAAAATACGAGTGTGCAACCCAGGATTCAGAAAAAAAAGTCATGACTTAAAATATATATATATATAAGACAAATCCCGAGACTGAGGAAAAAACGAAGGACAACGCAACGTACAGAGTCACAATTGAGACGTATGTGTGTGTGTTGTGTTGCCCTTCGTCTTTTCCCCAGTCTCGGGGGACAGTGTCTTAAATTATATTTAACCTCCACCAGCTCGTTTGCGCCCTAAACTTTTGTTCATATATACTAAATTAGATTTATTTGCTTTAAATCAGACTTCTTTGATTTAAATCACCGAAGCTAGAAAATAGAGATTTTTAACCACCAGAGGTATATTTCTAAACATGGCAGATTGATCGATCAATTCGTCCGATCACTGATAACAATGCGAAAGGAAGAATTACCGTAAATGTAAGGTACAGTTTACTTTACAACTTTCTATCGATGTAATCTTAACCATACCAACAAAAAAAAAACACAGCCTGATTTTGTTTAAAATTAATTAAACAAGTTTTTTTTTTTTTTTTGTTTTGCGTTCTGGCTCAATAGACCCTTTCCGAAATTCAGTGCCATCTGGTGGTTTGTAAAGCAGTTTAGGTTTTGCCATATCAATGGCGGAAATTAACTTGTATCGGCACCGTCACTTTCGCAAGTCAACGGCACGCGAGGAATTGTTCAGTGTGAGTTCTTTCTCAATCACTTTCAGTTCGATAGTGACCAAGAACCCGCATTCTGAACAATGCTACAACCCACTCAGATGCCTCGAGAAACTTCTATACACCAAAGTGCTTCAAAGCCGATTGTGTACCGCCCACAGATTGACTGAATCTGAGTTATTAGAAATAAACGCTTACGTAGCTCTTGTGTTCGTCCCGTCGTCGCGTCGTACTGACCCGTCAGTATTGACCCGTCAGTATTGACCCGTCGTACTGACCCGTACGACGCGACCTACATCGCGTCGTACTGACTCCCCAAATGTACAGGCCTCGCAACATTCGCTTAGGAGCATCTTCAACGTCTTCCTTTATCTATGCCACCATACTTTATCAGTCACTAGAAGGCCGCCATTGGTATGGCACAGATGCCGTTCCACAGATGATGATAGTGATCAAAGTGGCCAGACTGAATTTCGGAAAGGGTCTATTGCAATAGCATATTTCTTTTTGAGTTCTCGTTTCTTGTGCGTTCTGATTTTGTTGCTGACGAACAAAGTGGAAGGCGAGCTTAAGATTGGCTCCCAATATTACTTCTTTTTGCTTGTGTTCAGTCTTATATAAATCTTTCATGCTCATGGTCATTTTGAGTTAAATTCGCAACTTTCACGGCCTCTAGGGAGCGCACCAGCTCCTGTCAAAATGGCTGTCATCTGAATGATCGCCGCAGAACAGTAGCACGAGTTTGCGACTACGATGCCTAAGTAATTCTCAATTTGTGAAATAAGAGCGATATGAAAGCCTTACCCGACACTTCCACGTCAGGAATGTGCAAGCAAGCATTTTTATTCCGAGGCCGATCACTCAGGAGCTAGGGAGCGCGATTCTCACACCGCGGTACCATCATCGCTGAAACTTGCGAGTATACGAAAGCATCATATGATAGGTACGATAAATAAAAATTATTTTCAGGAATATTTTTGCGGAAATTGTTTAATTGAGATCAACATAGTAAAACTGGTCGTTTGCTAACAGACGGTCCCACGAGGAGAAAGGGGAGAGGGGGGGGGGGGGGTAGATTAGCTACATGGCATCTCGGACAAGCATTCAAAGAAAGGTGAACGACAGCATTCATTAGTTTCTTTATTTCTTCTCTTCTAGCTCTCAGCCGATATGAATGGAAAACGATTACAGAAAGCTGATATTGTCCGAGGAACCGGTCACCCCTTGGCACTGTATGCCCCGGTTCAGCCGGTGGCATGCCCGAGACCTTAGGAATCTCAAGTCCAGCACAAGTAGATGCAGCGTCCCCTATAGCAAACACGAGTATCGGTCTCCCCAAAACAGCCCATAGAAACAGCAGCGAACGACGTTACCCACGACACCAGGTCGCGGGTGGTCCAGGCATCGCCCCACCTAACACCTCCCTCAGCCTCACCACGGTGTTGTCAGCGCCTACCATGGGGGGCCCTGCTTCGGGCGTGCGTCGGAAAAGAACGCGCGTGTCTGGCTTGCGTCGGCCGTTTTACGGCTCCAGGGCCGATGACGAACAACGCTCGGGAACAAGGGTAAACACCGACACTCTATCGTGTCTGCCGGCCCTCAGCGCTGTGCTCCGTGAGCCACATCATGAAACGCGTTCTGGTGGTGGTGGTGGGGGGGGGGGGGGGGGGGGGGGGGGGCCTGATCGAAGAACCCTGCGCGTTATGAGGTGCTTTTCTGGTCCTCGGTCTGGCGATGGTCGGTCATCGAGGCAGGCAGGTCGTTTTCTAGGATCATGGTTCCCGAACCAATAAAGAAGCGAAAATTGGGACTATACGACGAAGAAAGAGGGAACTGAGACAAAATAAAAAATAGGTAGAGGGTAAAAAAAAAAAAAAAAAAAAGAAACAAAGGTGAAGACACAGACGCACGTTTGGAATGTCGAGCGTGTTGGTTAATAGGTTATGCGTGATCGAAAGAAATGCACGGATGAAGAACGCAGCCGACACGGTGTTCGGCTTTCAAAGGTTTCCAGCTATCTGTTGAAAGACGAAACCTGTGCTGTCTGGAGTGTTCTTTTGTGCACTTCTTTCGTTTGTTGTATAACACACGTAAAGAACGCCGCTATTCAGGTTTCCAAGCACGTGTCAGAAATTATCACAATACTACTGATAGCGCAGTGTGGCATAAAGCAATATTTTAAATTTTTTTTAATATGCATTCAACAGCCCTGGGTATGCTTTATTCACCCTTCCTCTTCTGTTCTCTAGTCTTGCCGCTGCCATTAATAATCACAATACCCTTGTTGTCTCGAATTCCATATATTTTAGTCTACCAAAAAACTGGGAAAGCGTTCGCGACGAACAAAATGATAACTGAAGGTCTTCTGGTACAAAAATAGTATCATAAACAGAGCCACCCCTGATTTACCGGTCACTAAACTGTAATGCTGATTCAGCCGTCGAAAGTCGCCATATTGGGAACCAGGAAGCAAGGAGAGGGCGGAGTGCCACTTCCGGGCTTTATTCATAATACTCCGAAAGAAGTGGCGTGCTGAATTCGCAAGAGATCAAAAACTGTGTTTAATAAATGACATAAATAGCATAAATTTAACTGGCGATTTCTCACGTCATTGCAGACGCAGAAAAGAAAAAAAAGGAGCCCGGTGGAGGATTATTGTTATTTTGTTTTTAAAGGCATGGTCGCATTGAGAATATTCCTTGCGCGTCTACAGCTTTTTTTTTTTTATGATGTGTGACATAATCTTGATGCACTTGAGACAATATAAAACAAACATTTTGGGGTTGTCAGTAACCCTGTAAAGGGATAGAGAATTTAAAGGGATACTTCAACAAAATTCGAAATATACCCGTCGTGTTCAGAAATAGACTGAATATTATCCACAGTATCCGTATGTGACAATCGCACGTTTGTATTTTGAGCCTGATGGCTGCATTTTTCGTTATAAACGGCCCACTCCGGCAAGCGCTCGGAGAGAAGCCAGCGGAGATCACGTCACATCCGGCGCAATCGTGACGTAGATTGTCTCGGGATGAGCAACGCTGCGGTGGGGCTGACGTCGTCAGGATGCCCTAGCTGTTCCAGCCACCAAAGCGGTCGGAGCACGCCAATGATCGGGTCACCGCAACTTACTGCAAAGCTGCTTTTGTGGGAATTTCAAGTGGCAGCGCTAATCTTCAGTAATCTTGTAGAGGGAGAACAGCGACTTCTGGGAGTGGGACACACAAAAGAGAGCCCCGTTGAGTGGGGAGTGCCTCCCTCCCCTCCTCCCTTGTGCTGGTGGTAGAGCTGTCGGGATGACGTCAGGTTCGAGACAGTTACCGTCACTACCTGTCAAGGTTCCTAGAGGGGCATTACAGACGAGGCTTTAACGACATCCACCAGGTACTCTTTGCTAATCGTTTAATTTGTTTTAAAACTCCTTTTCTTGTCTTTTTTAACAAGATATTGGTGTGTTCGATGTGATACTGGTCCTTTGAACACGTATAGACCGAAAAATAAGCGCCGACATTTCGTTGTAGTATCTTTTTAAAATATACAGAGAACATCATGAAAGAAGTAAGTCGAATAGGGTCAGCTGAACCTGTCAATGATAATCACATGCTTGCTTCTTGAGCGGATGGGTATATTTCTTCTTCTAAGTGCCGAATGTTTGGCGAGTGGTTCAAAAGTAGCCATCGGAGAGCGCGATGCATCTCGGGAGATCCGGGCGCCCTTGACGTCATCGTGTCGTGCAGGGCTGGGCGCACACTTCGAGGCGTCAACGTTGCAACCACCCTAGGTTCGAATTCGAAAGGTTTCGATATTTTCGAACCGAACTGATGTTCGAAATCGAAAGGTTTCGATATTTTCAACCGTACGGAGGTTCGAATTCGAAAAATTCGCAACTTTCAAAAATCGTGGAGTTTCGAATTCGAAAAGTTCGAAGCTTTCACGGTTTCTAAAAGTTCGGTTTCGATTATTTCGAATATTGTTTTACTTGAGGTCGTAGGGATGCCGCGAACCACCCTAGGTTCGAAATCGAAAGGTTTCGATATTTTCGAACCGAACTGATGCTCGAAATCGAAAGGTTTCGGTATTTTCAACCGTACGGAGGTTCGAATTCGAAAAATTCGCAACTTTCAAAAATCGTGGAGTTTCGAATTCGATAAGTTCGAAGCTTTCACGGTTTCTAAAAGGTCGGGTTCGATTATTTCGAATATTATTTTACTTGAGGTTCGAGAAATTCGAAGATTTCGAACTTTCCTAACTTGAAAATTCGAGAGATTCGAATGTTTCGATTTTTTTGGATCTGAAATTCGAAAAATTCGAACGTTTCGAATTATTATAAACATAAAGTTCGATGAATTCGAAGATTTCGAATTTCTTTCTACATAAAGTTCGAAAAGTTCGAAAGTTTCGATTCTCTTTAGGGCTAATTTTGAAAAAAAAAAAAAAAAAAAAAAAAACTTCGAAGGTTTTAATTTCTTTGAAGTCCAAGTCCGCAAAGTTCGAGGTCCGGTTTTAATGTTCGGCCACAGTTTCAGTTTCAAATAACGTTTTCACGCCTCACTGGTTTTCACGAAATCAGGTTTAGAAACATTCGTCCGTTTTTTTTATCGTTCCCCATCTCAGGGTTTCCAAGATGTCGATTAATTACCAGCTCGCCTGCACTCTGTCACTGCTTACAGTGATATTTAGACTGCGCGAAGTTGGTCAGGTGAACCGAAATGAGACGACGAGTTTCCCGGATGTGTTGGAATATCTGCCAGTGCAGAGTGACGTTTGACCATAGATCAGTAATTTTGACCGCCAGCCCGGGGTGGTCATTAACGTGCATCACGAAGTAGTGATCACACAAACGGCACTGTTTAACGATACTCATCCAGTTTGAAACGGCCAGGGGCAGGTAGGTGGTTGAGGCTCAGAAAAACTTTGAAGCGATCTGGCAAACTGCCTCCCTACCCCCTTGCACGCTGGTAGTAATCCGATCGAACGCCGCCCAAGTGACGCTGGCATATAGTAAGTTTAGTTTGTACATGATGCAAAACCCTGAGACTGGGAATGAAATTTGAAAGAAAAAGTGTAAGAAGACTGAAAAAAGGGGACAGGATAACGCCTCAAACGCAGCTCTGGGAATGAAATTTGAAAGAAAAAGTGTAAGAAGACAGAAAAAAGGGGGCAGGACAACGTCTCAAACTCAGCTCAGGACAACGTCTCAAACTCAACTCAGCTGAGTTCGAGACGTTATCCTGTCCCCTTTTTTCTTTCTTCTTACACTATTTTTTGCAAATTTCATTCCCAGTCTCGGGATTTTGCATCATGATCAACATATATCAGCTCGCCTGCACCTTGACAATTTTTTTGTTTATGATTGCTTTGGAGGTTTATTTTCCGGGACGGAAGAAACGCCGAGCAAAAAGCACAGAAGCTGATACAACTTGAGGTCGAGGAGCGTTTTACGATACCAGTGGTGTCGGAAGAGGAAAAACGGGGGGCTCTAAACTAAACAATGCGAGGAAAGAGGGCATGGTCGAGCTTATTTTAATCCGAAATTATTTAGGCATATTGTCGCTCTTCACTGCATAAAAGATCGCGTAGATGGTCATTGTTAGAAACTCGTTGTCAGAAGGCACTACTCGTCACATGCTCGGTGGCTCGGAAGTTCAAAGCTATGTGTTTTCGACCTAAATAACTGTGCCATTGGTAAAAAATAATAAATAAATAAACATACCAATAAATGCAAAAATGAAAAGCTGGAGAGAAACAAAAAAAAAAAAACAAAAAAAACTATCAAGAACCCGCCGGAAGTGTTGTATTCTTACATATTCAGAGGCCCAAAACTATGAAACAAGTTTCTCTTACCAAAATGCGTACAGGCCAAAAGAAACACGTCACAAAAACGTAAAATGAGAATTTTTTTTTTTTTATGACGTGCTGAACTTGAACACTTTTAGAAATCTTCTCCCACGAGTTAATTTATTCCTCAACGTGAAAAAAAAAAAAAAAACAATAAATACATTATTTTGTATTCTGCAGATGGTAATGATATGTACTGTCTGTGGTGTTAATTTAAATGCGATACCTCAAACAATGTAGACGAACAAAAAGTACCAAGTTTAGGACATAATTGCCCGTAGATACATGTTTGGATATTTCTTCGAAACTCCTCTTGAATAACAATAATCATATCTTAAGACGACACTTACCTAGGCTATGCATAGATCATTCTTAAAAACGTTAACATCTCAACCATAAATAGCTTCGGCTATAGCGCGCTTCAAATATGGCGCAAACGACAATTGTCAAAAAACCGTCGTCCTTCCTCGCTCCTTCGGGAATCTATTTCTTTAAAACCAAGCATGCCAGATGATTGAAATAAACGGCATTGTTTTTCGCAAGGAATGCGGTGCATGTAAAATTGAAAAAAAAAAAAAAATTACGAATGCACCTCACTGCTTGAGTCCAAATGAAACCGCCTGCCGGTCTTTCGAAGTTCGACGAACTTCGAACTTTTACCCTAAGAGTTCGAAGTTCGTCGAACTTTAGATTTTTCAGGAATCGAAAGTTCGACAATTTTCGAATTCTTTAGATTAATAAGTTCGAAACTTATCGAATTTCTTAGCGCAGGAAATTCGAAAGTTCGAAAAGCTTCGAACTTTTTAGTGCAAGAAGTTCGAAAGTTCGAAAATCATCGAATTTTTTTTGTCTATCAAGTTCGAAAGTTCGAAAAGCATCGAATTTTGCAGCGGAATAAGTTCGAAATTTCGAAAAGCGTCGAACTTCTTAGTTTAATAAGTTCGAAAATTCGACTTCCGTCGAATTTCTCGATATAGAAAGTTCGAAAATTCGAAATCTTTCGAACCGCTTGATTCGATCATCGAACCTTCGGTTCGAAAAAAGTTCGCGGCATCCCTAGTTGCAACCTCGCTTAGTTGAAGTACCCGAGGGCTCTAGCATATTACAGCGGCATTGTGGAGCCGGAGAAGCGTCCTCGTGTGTGTGATGGCCGACCAACATGTCGAGAGCGGTGTGTATGATGGCATTAAAGGGGCACTCAAGTGGTTTTTGAGTTCGTGTTTTGATGATGACAGCTGAATTTAGACCCCCTAAGTATCCCTAAAAACCAAAAAATATAGTCATACGGCGATTATTTCTTTAATAAAAATGTAATTGAAGGCCGCCAAACCTCGGATCCACCCGAAAACGAAACCACTCTCATTGGTCCTCGCACGCTTATCAAAAGGATCTCGGGCCAATGGCGTTGGACGACGTTCCGTCGCGCAGTGATCCCAAGGTAGCCGCATCGGCCGAACCTCTTTGTCATTCGAGCTTCGATCATGGCGGAGTTCTCTACGCTCGAGGACCTGACGCCGTTAGAGGTTGAAATTCTTCGGCGGACAGCCGACCTGGGGATGATTTCCTATGACGCCACTTCGACGTGCGATGTGGACGATAGCAGCGCTTCGGAGTCATGTTCGGGTTCCGAGGACGGCGAAACGCAGACCTTTTCGGGCATTCTTCGATTTGCGGTTGGGGCAAGTCGTAACCGAACCAACGTTTGACATCGCAGCGTTACCTCTGGTACGTGATGTCAAACGATGTCGCCACGTTGCCTTTCGCCTCGGGAGGACGGGGGAAAAGCTGGTTCAGACATGTGCAACGAGCGCATACCTACGACTGCGTTTGTTGCGACCGGAACGACCGCTCTGCGCCGCGCGTACACACACCTGCAACCACTACAACAAGCGCAGCGGGTCGTCAGCACGGCGACCGCTTCTATACGCGGCCGTCAGCTGTTTCAGCGGCCCCTCTAAAAAGGGGACGCACTGCTACTCAATGCCGTAACCGAATATAGACAGACAGTTGTCTATAGCCTAAAGCTTTATTATTATTTTTTCTTGATAGGCTTGCAGGGTACAGTGGATGAAAAAAAGAAAATAAAAAGATGCAGTACGCCGTCTTGGACGATCACGACTCTAATACACGACATTGCAATAGTACAAATATCGCCACACGCCTTTTCTACGATTATAAAAGACAATGTAATCTTAGTAGCGATATAGCAACGTAGAAATATGATTTCGTGATCAGATTGATGTTGCGAGCGTTCAGGATTGCTAACACTAATCACTTCTCTCCGGTGATGAAAACGCGTGAAAATTCGCATCCTTTATACGGTACGCGCCAGTAATACCTTGAACTTGAGCACACGCATGAAATGCGCCAAATAAGAAATCCGAGCGATGTTCGAGGACACAAATGCTTAGAAAGCACCACTGTAGTCGAAGTAAACAAACACGACGGCACGGGCGTTTCTGCTGTCTTGAGAGTGCCGCCACGACATCGCCGCACGAGTAGGTGGATCTTCTCTTTTAGTACGTGCTGGGTTATCATAGCGACACACGACGAAAATTCACAGTCAAGGATAGCGCTTTTACGCGGAGCGATGAGCTTTCACCACGCCGTCCACGTCGACGACCACCACCGAGGCCTGGCCGGCCCGCTACCGACACGACCGGCCCGACCAGCCTGCAACGCGCGCAGATACGTGCGCTTCCGCGCATCCCGGGGGAGCGGGAAATTCACCCCCCGCGGAGGAAGGCAAGGAGAAAACGTAGTCCCTTGTTTGTGAAACGATAATTGCAGTATCGCGTATTCTAAACTAGAAATATTTTACGTATTTTGAAATTATAATGCACAACATATGTAAATGAACAGAAAATTGTTTCTTTAGCGAAACTTTACAAAGGCCTCCAAAATTTTTAAACATACGATAATTTCATTGGTCCTCGCAAGTACAGAAAAGAGTCCGCACGTATTTTATTCCTGCGTGATTAATAGGCGGTTCTGCCTTCTAAAACTGAAGATACTCATTCACTGACACTTCCTTAACGCCATCGCACCAAAAAGTAGCTTCTCCCCTTTAATGAGGACGGCGACGCCGCCACATCACTGTGGCAATGATGGCCGAGAAGCAAGTCGGTCTACAGCGGTATTTGTACGACCTGTCTGCCTTGTCGTCGTCGTGCACAACAAGCTAGACCTTATTCACGAAACGATCTTACAAGAAAGGTACGTACGTACGACAAAACCTATAGGGACAAATCCGTATAATCCGCAGGACAACATCGCTCGCTTACGACGTCTCGGCGACCAACGGGCATTTCTTCACGCTTTTCGCGCGCGTCCCGACTTCAAGCAGCAAGAGAAAAGTACTGGAAACTAAACCACGACCAACTGAACTCCGCACCACCGCGGAGACAAACGCTGAAACCACAAATACCCGGAAGCAACTACAACGACAACGATCCCACCGACCAAGCTATCGCCAAGGAACGATAGGCTTATAAGGTACAGAGCGCGACACTGTTAATTAGCGCGAGCAAGCGATCGCCGGTTTTTTCAGTTTTTCTCTTTGAAACCAAGGGATCTCATCCAAGTTATCATTGCTACGGAAAGAGCTCAGTTAGTTCTATAATGTAAGCTATAAAATTTCGTGCTCGCTAATACTATTTAAAAGTAAAATGCGAAAATGCGCCAATGTCGTGTTCGCGCTAACAGTTGTTGCGATGTGTACTCCGACGACCCTGGCCAAGACCACCTCCTCACGACGATCGGCTGGCTTGCTGAATAAGAACATGCACCCGTGACCTATGCGGACGCTTCCTGTGTGAATAGCTTGAACCCTGCTAATTTGGACTTAAAAAGGCCACTCTCTTCCCCTCGTCGTCCGCTTGTTTTCAGATAGGGCGGTGGCAGACGCTCTCGTCGAAAAGGGACACACATCGATTCTATCTCTTTTCGTGTGTGTTATAGTGCTCAAATAAACACCATATGGATTGTCTTCGTAACATGGGTACATCTTTCTTTATAGCGTGTCCCTTTTATTCCGACATGACACTACGCAAACAGTTAAAGCAGTTCTTGGGAGCTACTCCAATACTGCTCCATGCAATCTTCCTCTGCCGAGCGTTATGTCAGCATCGGGTCGCGATTGTCTCGTAGCCCAGCGGTTCACATCATCATCATCCTTTATTTCCCTTGAGTGCGCATGGGGCGGTATGAGGTGGTATAAAAAGAAGGGCGGGGTGGGGGGGTCGTTTTTAAAACATGCTGTGTTGTAAAGGTTCCTCTGCCCCGCATCTTCAAAGCAGACCAGAAAGCGTGGTCCCGGAAACTACTTTGTTTGCAAAAACACTTGCCAGAAAGCTCGTTTCCGTCGTGCCAAACGCTCGCGCCGTTCCTCACGACGATGAGTACAAGTTGGTGCCTCTCCAGTACTTCGCTTTCCCTGAGCGCGAACCTCCTGCAGCGTGCATTTTGCACTATCGAATTTGATTTTCTCAGCAAGAACAAATTCCAATGACCACCAGCATATAGTGTGATGACGTCACGCGCATGCCATGCTAAACAGTTCAGCTTTGTGGTGAAACGCGATGTTCGTCCCAATGATATGCGGCAACCAAGAGAAATGTTAGAGCGCATGACTCATAAAGCACAGAGTTGTAAAGTGAGCCGCCATAGCCGCCCTTCTCTTGTCTTACCGAGATGCCGAGCCACTGAAGCGGGCGTTGACGAGTCTCCACAACGGCCTATGCTGGGGGGAAGGACACAGTAACACTTAAAATGTCAATAACCTGTCCTGCTGTGGAAATGAAGTCAAGCGAACGGAATAAGAGGGAACAAAAACTGAAGGTCAGTTATGGCGGCGCCCATGCACAGCTGCTGTAAAGCGTCTATAACATTAGCCGCCCGAGGCAGTATTTCGCGAAGTTTTTGAGCTCGTGCAAGTTGATAAAATGTTATTTATATTATGATTTTAAAAATCTTCGTTCGTCCTTCGCCTGTCCTCCATTGCATGCATCTTTATGCATTATTTTAGCAGTAAGGCGTTTTGTAAGGGATTATTTAGAAAAATACCATTTATTATCTCCCTCTTTATGCACATTTCCTGTATTTCCCTTCCCATATATCATGTGAGCACTAAGTCGTTTTCGGCATACCCCGCAAACCGATGTTTCACACTGCCAATCAGCGAACAAAAAACACGTTTAGGCAGACTCAACAGCTGGCGTAGTTTTGAGTATCGTCCTCCCGTGTCGGTCTCAAGCGGTTATGTGAACTTCATAAAGTAACATTTATTGATGATAGTGAAAATATATTTAATTACTGACTGAAAAGTTGACAACATTAATAAAGGGCCGATCACCCTAAAGCAATTCACCCCCAAATTATCTGAAAGATGCTCTGTAAATCTTTTCCGGTGTTTTTATCGACAGGCACGTAGTAAGTGATTTGGGTGAGCCTTACACATTTTTTTTTTTTGAAGCTAATATAAAGAACATATATGTGTTCCTGACATATATAACTTCTCAAACATATTGAATACAGGGGCGCACGGCGAAACTATGACGACTACGCACGCAAACCGCCAGAAAGTGCCCCATTAAGTATAGCTGCCATGTCCAGTAGAGCATAAAATACTACTTCGTCTTACTTAACAAAAAAAAAAAAAAAACACTTGGACGACGTTTAAGTGTTTTTTTTTTTTTTTTAAGTACACTGTACTTTAAGAGTGGAACGCGATAGCGTTATCGGACCCCGTTCGCATCGTCTTCTCATTCGCCGTGCCAACGTGCCTTGCGTGGCTCGGAGCACGTGGAGTGAAAACTTGCGCTGCAGATCCGAGGGATCCTGGGTTTAACCCCCACCCCTGCCCGTTTCCGATCTGGATGAGCATCGTACCGGCGTGCGGTCGTGCATCCCTACTGCGTGGAAGACCCCAGGCTAGCAATCGTACTGCACTGGCTAAATTTCTCACCTACAACTGGGAGACAAGCTGCCCGGTGAGGCCGACTTAGTTCTAGGCTGAATAAACATACACACACCCCAACCTTTTTTTAAAGGTACCTTTATGCGAACGTGTGAATGGGTATAACTTTCTTTAAATAAATAAAAAAACAAAAACCTCTTTCACAAGCTTCGATCGACACTGTAATTTACTGTTGTGAATTTATATTGTAAGAAAATAGAAGTAAAAACATACTTTAATTAAAAGTAAAAAAGAAAAAGTGCGTCATTGAGGTGTTTTATTGAAGAAACCAGGGAAGACGAGCAAATCAGGAATATTGACCTCACTCTCTATGTTGTTTTCATTAAATCAAACGTTCGAAATGCCCAAAACGTCTCACCACACTGGACAGCTTACTCATCATTTCCAGAAATCTGGATCAGGAAAAAAAAAATCAAAGCTGTGTAACTTGCCCAGAGAGATAGAGAGGAGAGACATAGGAAGCAGATTGAAACAATGAACCACTGTCACCATATCTAATCACTCCCACTCTCTCTCTCTCTCTCTCTCTCTCTCTCTCTCTCTCTCTCTCTCTCTCTCTCTCTATATATATATATATATATATATATATATATATATATATATATACATCTTTTTTTATTTTTTTCCGGGGGGGGGGGGGGGGGGGTGCTTTTTTACGTTTTAATGTTAACATTGCAATTTTTATTATATTATTCTCACTCATATGCTGTATACTTTCCGGACTGTCCTCCTTACTTGGTGGATAGTCCGCAGGAGCAAATTTGAGGTAAAAAAAAAAAGTTTATTTTAGGGATAGTCCACACCCGGTGCGTAGTCCGCACGTCGTGCATAGTCCGCACTTTGCGCCTAATTCGAACGTAAAAATTATACACAGCACACCTCGGCAAATGATTGCTGTATTATCCCACAAAAAAGCTTGTATCATACATAAGTCAGCATTAATATACTGTTATTCACAAAATCCGTCACGTTTTGCCATACCGAACCATCTAGAAAAAAAATCTTTGTATAGATATTTATACACTAATTCATGTTTACAAACAAACCGGAGCGCCCCTAGCGGACGCCACCGGCGCCGCGCATGCGCGATGGGGGTGTGGGCAAGCAGCTCGCCGTCGCCCATAAACAAACCACTGAAATGCGATGTTGTCGGCGTCGGTGTGAGTCCCCCTGACCTTTTTCGCGTTCGAATTGTTGATTCTACGTCTTCCTGACGATGTCTGACTACTTGAGCGGCGTCAGCGAAATTACCGAGGCTCGTTGCACCGCAAAACTTCGCGTGAATAGTGTGACATGTGGCGATTCATTCCGCGTGGACGCCGCAGTATGTACGCTAAAGCATGATTCGCATGATGAGATTTCGCTCGCAATTTTCAGTCGCGACGCCGCTCGGGCTGCAAAAACGTGAACCGTAGCTGAGATGGTCGACGCCGATACTTAAAATCGCAAGCAGAATCGGACCAAGTGAATTAGGCATAACAAGTCGGTGATGGTCACTGGTAACAATGATCAACATCTCCTTTCATCTACTGTTTACTGCGAGCCTGCTCACCAACCTTCAAACTTTTGAAGCCTGCACTTACTTCTTATCGCAAGTACCGGGCCAACATTTGGTCTACGGGCCGGCGTCGTCTAAACGACAAGCAGAAACGTTTGAAAGAGCAGACGACAGTTCGAACGATCAGGCGGCCGTTTGAGCTTGAAGACGCACTGAACGTAGTCCGCAGGTGGTCCGCACAACTTGACGGTTTTCTGGCGCTCATGTTGGAATAAAACAAATAAATCTGATGACCACAAGTATCCGTGAATTCAACCCAAAGTACTTCCCGCCCAAGCAATCGTTGTCCAACGGCGACTGCTTTTCCCTTTTCACGGCACATATCCACGTTCTCGGACGAACTGAGCACGTGAAAACTGACCTTCAAACCTTTCTCGACTCTCTTGGTACGGCCCCAGTCGCGGCTTTTTGACGAGAAGGCAGGTTTCTGTCTGGTTCCTTTCAAAACAACGCAGGAATACACGTCTGGCATGCGGACTTCTGCCCACAGCCCCAGACCGGAAGTGCGCCCGACGCGCTACCACCGCGCCGTGACGTCACAGAGTTGAGTTCGTGTATAGACCTTTTTCACAAGTGCGCCGCCATCTTGAATTGTCGTCTCTTCCAGTATGGGCGAAAACATTGTTTTGCCGTCGCCACGCCAATAGAAGGCATTTACGAAATGAGCGTAACCGTCACACATTCTCGTTTTGCCCCCCTTCTACGTTTTACTATTGACTCCGTAAGTGTGACGTCATGGGTCCAACCAAACCGTTGCTAGGGTCGTTGTTATGGACAAATACATGTGGTTAGGTTTCGCTACGAAAGCCCGACCGTTCAAAAATCAGGAGTAGGATTTAAACTTCTAAAAATCACAGATATAGAAAGCTTGAATGTCATATATGTTTCGACAGAAGTGTGCCGGTAATCGCTTGTTTCTGAAATATTTACGACTGCAACTTCCGGTCCTCAAGATGCCTGCAGCAGACGACGAATGGAAGTAGTATGCCGTCTGCCACACACCCGCCGGCCAAGCCGGCGCCGGCGTCTGAATCGTGTGAATAAAGACGATATTCTGATATTGCATTTGTTTGAAATATAATGAGTTTCAGACACTTATTTAAATTCATAGTGGGGTGCGATGCAAAATATGGTTTATCGAAAGTCCGGGCGTCGATCGAGATGATCGTCTGCTAAAAGTGCATTGCACCCGTGAGAAAAGCATTTCAGGCGATCGGTTGAGATACAAAATTTTGTTGGCGGACTCGCGCTTAGTGAGGGTGCTTCGTACCTGGTTGTAACCATTGCGTGGAGAAAGATTCTTGCAGTTTCTCCAGATTTCCGCAAGACCCCAAAGCGCGAAAGAACTGGATAAAAAACATAAGGTGAGTTTATTACAGATTGTACTCGCATCGCGGGTTCGATGGAGATCTTCACCAAAAGAGCACATCCACGGAATTTGATGTATACCAAGGGGAAAAAAAGCAAAATACTGCGAAATCGCGATGGACTCAATTCTTTAATAACCTGACAACCTCAAGAATAATAATAATAAGAATAAACGACTTACTCGACGGCGTACGATTTGTTTCTCATGATGCCCTGCAATGCACTTCAGGTCGTCGTCGTAACTGATCTGCAGGGCGTGGTTTGATTTTACGGCATTTACACCCCTCTGAACTAAGCTGGATTCTTCACAGAAAAAGAACGCACATTGCGGAGGCCTCTACGGCCATGGCGACGCACTTGTTTTTGTCGCTCGTTTACCGACGCAATTCAAAGACGACGCCCGCTGCAACAGAGGCCAACAAATCTATCGTGTCGTCTGCTACCGAAGCAAGCGGAGTGTAACACTACAGAAATGGCTTTCATCGTTGCAATACGACACTGAGACGACAAGAACATCTTCATAATTAGATATCAAGAACTTAGGTTGCTTACAAAAAATTATTTACTTACTTGTAAGCAAAAATCTAGCCTCATGTGGAGTCTCCATGCATTAGTCCATAGCAACGTCCTTAGCAACGGTTTGTTTGGACTCAGACGCCATGTTGTGACGTAGTCACTTACGGGGTCAATTTACAGGTTGAACCGTTTTATTATTTTTTCGCCGCCCATACCTGATACTCCTATTAGGTGGCCGGGGACGAGAGTACGCGAAAAAAGGTCTACACAAGGATTTTTTCCGGATCATAGTCGGAGGACTATGGTCCGGAAAATACAGTACTCAGTGGTTAGGTTTTGTCCGACTATTGACAAGCAGTACGGGAAAGTTACACTTGATAGTTACGTTGTGAACACCTTCCATGATTGATAGATCTTCAATGAGCCTTTGAACTAAAATAAATAAATAAAGTTGTAAATAAACAAACAAATAAGTTATAAATAAATAAACAAATCAATAAATGCACATACTCTAAATAAATAAATGAACAGATACATAATACATTATACACAAATAAGTAAACAGATAAATAAATAAATCATTCCGAATCTAGACCAACACGCACATGTCCTGTTGGAAGAATGAACCCGGAACGACAATGACTCTACCTCTACGCATTGAAACACTTATTTCTTATGAAGGACCGTCCAGTCCAGTTAACCCGACGACGAATTCAAAGATGTAGTCTTCAACTACAATATGAAAACGATCAACAAAACATTGAATCTAAAGTAAAGGGGCAAGCTAGACGAGACTTTGTAAAAGTGAAAGTTGTCCCCAGATGGCGTCCGAGAAGTTTGTGTTTTCCCGTTTCTTGTCAAGGCCAGCACAGATTCCACGGCGAGTCAACGCCGTCAGAACTACTTGCGAAGGCGCGAGACTTCGTGCGTCTTCTTTGCATGACAAAGCGTGATAAGCGGAACTGCGGTGACTGCGACAAAACGAACCGCTTCGCCAAACCGAAACCGAAACCACTATTCCACCGCACTGACAACTGGCGCCATCTCTTATCGATGAAGTTAAACGTTTTCGTCACATGCTCTCTTGCGATGCACCCTGGGAAATGTCATTGCCAGCAGAAGCCATTAGTCTGAAAACATCTCGCAGAATGTCCCGGTAGTATTGGTCGCTCTTTTCGTGTAGAATCCCCGCGATTTCGTCTGTGCTCCATCGACGATCACTCCGAGCGTAGCCAAGATGTCCGGGATAGTGTCGGGACTGACCACAAAGGGCAGCAGCCGTCTGAAAAAGAAACACTTCAAGCCGAAGCACCAAAAGGCGAAACTCTTCCGAGCCAACGAGCCACTGCTGAGTGTTTTCATGTGGGGTGTCAACCACACCGTGAGTACACGCCGCCTTTGCCCTTCACCGCCTCGCTAGCAACTGCGCGAACTCGGGCCCGCTTCCTTCTTGGGTCGCTTCGAACGTCCGAAAGTTTTTTTAGTGCAAGCGTTGGCCGTTCTCAACTTTTAGTTCGCCGTCCGACAACCTGCGCTTTAGGCCTAGAACGGAGAAGATTCGCCCGTCTGAATGAACTTATTTTTTTATTTCTTCCCCTCCCCTTGAATCCGTGTGCGCGCACAAACGGCTGTGATAATCGGAGACCTCGCTGTTCGTATTTGTAACTTGGAGTCGTCTTTTCGAGGCTGCGAAAAACGTGCGGAGATTTTGACGTCCCACTCCGACGGAATACTGCGACCGGTTTTCGTGCCTGTCTCCGGCGACAACGGGTCGTTCGTATTAATCGGAGATGGAAATATGGGGTATCTACTGGTAACGGAGAACTGATAAATATTTTTTATATGCGGTAACATAGAATGTCGGGTGTTTTGAGATACTGCGAACACCGACAATTGAGAGAAAAATTCAAGAATAAAAAATGTGATAATGTCCGAGTGGAGTTGATGTCGCTTATCGCCCTCTCTAGTTACCGGCAGAATGAGAACGGCTGGGAGGTGCTTTAGTTATTCCGCCTCTAGCGCGAGCTTTCCACCTTCGGTAACAGTTCGGCGTCTCGTAATCTTCGATCGTGCATACGCAACAAGAACACGGCGGAAGGTAACAAATGTGTTTTAGAGGCAGAACGTTGGTTCTGCCTCTAGCATCGTTCCGTCGTTCTAATTCTGCCAGTGACTCCAGAAACATCATGTTAATCGTGGTATCGTGCTACCCTTTTCTAGAGGTTGCTTGTTCGCTTCAGTAATGTTTCGATTCGAGTTTGATAACCGTGCCTTTTTTGCTTTTGCATAAGGCACTGATCGTCCATAAGCAAATCGTATCCAGGTGCACAGGCAGAATCTTCTGAAAGGAAACTACCTTCTGAAACGAAGTCCATGCATATGAGGAGAGTGGAGTTTCAAGGGCTTGATCTTGTACAAAGCATCTATTAAGTTTGAAGTCCCTATTCAATTGTACAAAACATCTACTTACTCACTCACTACGTCTCTGAGTGCACCCAGTTACACTGCCCTTTAGCTTAGCCTTTACTTTTGCTGATAACTTGTGCTTTCTGAGGAAAAAAATAAAGGGGGAGGGAAAGGGGTAATTGGAAAAATTTGTCATCCTTAATGAAGCAAATCACACCCAGGTTTGTAAACACAAAAATTGTATGGCTTCTTCTGTCAAAAGCATCACGCAACAGGCAGGTTGAAGCCGCAGCAACAATGCCCTGTGAACCCACTCGGCGGGAACGACTTTTCGGCACATGGCAGGAAGAGCAGGCTGTGACCGCCTGCTCCGAACAACAAAGCGTTGTAAATCCGTGTCGACGTTTAGAGACACCATTTGTCGGCACCATCACAACTGTTCCTGTAGAGAGTCGGCTGGGAGCATTTTTGGGGCAGAGGCCTTCAATGCCTGGGCTTCTGTGATTTGTTCGTGCTATCTGGAGGCTTGTTTACACATTTGTGTTTGTGTGTGTATGTAGCTTTGATCTTGCAATACCTTCAATCGAGTTGCATGCAGATCGGGGCAGTTCCAGGGCTACCAATGGATGATGCCTGTCTGCACCTTTGTCCTAAGCAAGCACAAGGCACTCAGGTCAGACTCGAACCCAGATGTGTGAACCAGCCCGAAGTCACAACCTTTGTACCGGCAGTGTGTGGCGATTCGTGTTGACGAAACGGAGCACTTTCATTTCTACATCCGGAGGACTTGCGGCATATGACGGCATGTGTGCGGAAGTGCAAGACTAGTGGGTGTTACAGCAAGTTTGTATACTTGTGAGCATGCCGTGAGATGTCAAACATGGTGAAAGGCTAATGTGAAACAGCTGTGGGTACATTGACATTAGGAAGTCTACTGAAAATAAAGGGGTCGTCGACTGTACTTTCAGGAAACGTCAAGTTTAACATGGTGGTCGGTTCATTCATGGTTTTCCAATTGAGCAGTGCTCAAATGGCATTCAGAAAGACTTTCGGCATGGCATGTTGATGATGTCTCATCGATTGTTACGAGTAAATGAAAATATAAACATTTTGTTGCACATTGACAGTGAATTGGCACTCGTTTGCACACGTTCAGCCTGTGAACACTGAAGTTTCTTTGTTCAGAGTCTGCATGCTGAAACTGTGCTGATGGCCAGCATCAGTTTTATGCGTAAAAAAATCTAATTCCTAGACATTTGTTGTTGTTAAAGCATTTCCCAGCACAGGCTTTGGTTTCAGTGTTGTGGGGATCTCCTGTGACTATGGGAGCCATAAGGGTGTACTTCCTGCTTTTTCTGCTTGGTGGGTCAAATTAACCTCCTTTATTTGAAGGGAAAATTGTGATTGCCTTACCCACCGCTGTTCAGATGAGCATTGGCTACTTAGCTGCACTGAAAAACATCACAGATATATTCATCTTTACATTGGCTCGGAGGCAACTGAAACCTAAGAACAAAGAGCCGGGATCAACTGTGTTCTTTGAGTTTTCTACACATCTTGTTGCATCCCGTGCTCTAATCATGACACTTGAATACTAGGCTACATTTGTCTGTGCCCTTTAATGCTTCCTCTCACAGTTTATGCTTTCAGCCTATGTTGTTATCGTGCATATTATCATTCGCAAAAGTAACAGTTGAAAACAATTTTTTTTTAATCATTAGTTTATTTTTGGTTACGTTTGCTAGGCTGCTGCCGCACGACGCTATCGATTGGCTGCTTGATTACTGGCCTCGTGTGGTTTAACCAAAGTGTTTATTTTAATTTTTTTTAAAGAAACCAGTTTTATGAAAATTGTATGCTGTTGTAAAAAATAAAGGTTCTAGCTGTCTTTTTTTTGTGTGTGTGTGATTCAGAGAGTAGGAATTAAGAGTACCATATAGTGCATAATTCAAACCTGAAGGAAGTGCTTAGGTTAGATCCGAAATTATGGAATCACTTCGTAGTTGGTAGGAAGGGTTCCCACATGCCCTTGAGTATCCTTGTATATTAAGATGCAGTTTTCAAGGATTTAAGACGGTTGAATTTATATGCTTTATAGTTCAGATATGCAGATTGATGAACCATGCTTATCAAATTAAAATGAACTTAGGAATGCTGAGCTCAAACCCTTCAGTTAAGTGCCCTAAACTAAAATTGATGCCCTTATTTTGGCTTCGACAGAATTATTTCAATTTCGAACTGCCTCAATCGTTCCGAAATTATTATTATTATTTTAAATCCAACGAAAATTTATTTAAGAAAACACCGCAATCAAAAAAAAAAAAGATTTTGTGGGTTTTGAGTTTTGGAGAAGTCACAAAATACCATTGCAAACGCATTTTCTTTTTTTAATGAACAACCTGGAAATCTTGGGAAGGCCATGCTGTCGTGCTCAACCCCGAAGTGAGCATTTTGCATATGTTCTTGTTTTGCTGATATGAGAAGCTGAAATCAGCTTCTCGTACGAGAAGAAAAAAAGGTACCGAAATATTACGACACACTCCTTCATAGTTGAGCACATTCAGAAAAATAAAATCGGGTCGCAGTGTGCGCTTCGCGACACTGTCAGCGCGAACAGACCATCGCCGATCTTTTTTCTGTTTCTTTGAGCATTCAAGGACTGTCATCAAAATTACTATAGTGGTGGAAAGTGCTCGGTCGGGATACTAACCTAAGTGGGAAATTGTCGTGCCTTCCACTACCATTTCAAAGTAAAATGCGAAGACGCACCGAAGTTGTGTTGTTCTCGCCATCGGGGTCGCGCAGTGTATGTACAGTTTCTTCGCATTCACGAGTATCCATTGTGGATGACGCGAAATATATACTCTGCTCAGTGTGAAGATCCACCGGGTTGGTCAAACCCTTAATTGTCATCCTTTCTAATCCATATTCCGTTCTAAAAAAAAAAAAGAAAAAAAAATTCTAGACTCGTTTTTTTGGGAACGTATTGCTTTGCCATGCCTAATCCATCTTCGCCGACTTGACGTTGACCGTGACCGGCTGTCGATTGATTCGTCGTTTCTGGGCCATTTGCGGCACGACGGCCGTTCGATGCAACTTTGATTCTGCACTGGGGAACGTGGTAGGTCGTTTCCCGTGTTACCTAAACAAAAATGGGATAGGTGATCGATCGTTCTTCTGACGAACCAGTTCGTATACCGGAAAGGTTTGCGGAAAGGAACAGGAAGAATTTGGAGAATGGAGAATTTCAGCCATCTTACTATGCTTTCCTGACAGAGTAATTGATGGCAGTTAGCACAAATGTAATTACAGCTCGAAGTATTGGATTTTATTGCGAGACACGCCAACAGTAAATGAATAATTGCTTCCAAAGTGACCCTATACCCTTAATATACTGTATCGGGTCATGACTGTGTTGGAGGTTTTTGTTACGGAATGATTGTTGTTTACTCGACTCTTTTTCGTACAATTTCTAGATGATTGCAGAAAGTTCGTTGGATAGTTCTAAATTTGCAATAACAATTGCTGAAAAAAAAAATTGAATGACTCCGAAACATAGTTACTACTAGTAGCTTAAAAGTAATACAACATAAAATATGAGGACCAAAAAGACGCGCGCACCAAATACAAGCGCTACACTGTTGACAATTTTTATAAATATTACGCGGCATTTTATCTGTATTTATTGCACAATTCCTCATTTTCGGCTTTTTATTTTTTTATTTATTCACAGTATTCGTGCTTATAGCATTTCTTTCTCTTGTAAATGAATCCTTGGGAACTGACCGAACGGCTTACACATCATTATGGGGTGTCGGTGTAGCCAAGTACCCGTGTTCATGGGGCACAGTAATGAAACAGTTAGAAACATTACCTCAAAACATTAATAGTGGTCACATTACTGTCTAACTCGTACCGTGTACTTTGATCGTCCCGTGCGACTGTGACGTTGGGCGGGTCACGCGCTGTCGTGTCGACGTCGCTTGCCGGTCCATTTCCTGCGCTCGTGGCTGGGTGCTGCGGTTTGCTCATCGTAGCGGTCGTGCCCTTGCTGTGTGCGCGGCCCGTCATCGACGCCTCAGCGACTTTCTCACGAACGTCCCCTCTCGCTAATCGTGTTTGTTACGGCTGTCTGCCGGTTGCGACGGCGCGTCCTAGCCGCAGCCGGCTGCTGCAGGCGGGTTTCTGCTCGCCACTAATTGCTCCGAGTGTTGTTAGGTAGCGTTTGGGCGGCACGAGCCAAATGGCCTATCTGTAGTAGACGCTCAAAACACTCAAAGCAAACTGAACAAATTTACACGTGTGCGCGCTCGCACTCGTACGCATTGCACGTACTCACACTCATATTCACTCGTACTCGTATGCACGCTCGTAGTCGTACTCGCTCATACGCGTACTCACTTGCTCAAACTCACTCTTACTCACTCACAAAAGCACAGTCTTTGTTTGCTTTTAATTTTGTCGTTATGGCCTTGAAATTCGGAGTTTTTCGGATAAATCCGAATTGACGGAAAATTTACCGGCGAGTGTTATTCTGACTATTTTTTTAATCGGATTTATCGGAAAACGCAGAACACTACTTATAAAGTAAGGGTTCTTTGATGTGGGCGCACGGGGCTCTCCGCCGCCATCTTATTTTGACGGCATGTCCCTGGAAATGGCAAAAAGTGAGATTGTGCGGTTTTAATTGATCTAGCACGGGGCAGCTCCGCTGGACACGCCGTGCACACCCAGAGCGTGCTAGCAGGCTAGATTTCATTGGTATTTTTGTCACGATGGGAAGATGCTCTTCCTCGAGGTTTAATGCGAAAGTGCTCTCGGGTGTTTCCGCGTCAGATCGTACAATGATTTTCCTGGACATATTTTTATTATACTTATGTAAAAGAAGTACGCGCGAAAGCGTGAACGCCGTAGCAATGTTTCTTCCATAGAGAATAGGTAATTAGCACAGCTGTCAATTTCACACCGAAGCATGAACGTCTGTGAATTGAAGTCAATCGTTACTCAAATTTTTCTTCACGTCTTTTATTTCTCGATGCAAAATATTTTTAAATACATTCTACTTATTTTTTGAAAGGTTTACATGTACACATTGCATAAAAATTACAATGAAATGCTTCTATGCAAGAAAAGCTATGAAACGCGTCAAATAATCGCGTTTGAGAGACACATTCACAAATCATTTACCAAGAAAGAACTTCATATAAAATGGCGCAAGATGTATCAAAAGGATCATCTTTAAATAGATTTTACGAATATATATATATAAAAATGCTTAACCATTATTGTAGTTATTTTATTAGTGCAGAAACGCAACTGATTTAACTAAGAGTGACAAAATTTGCTCGTCGATATTAAAACAAAATTCGTCTTTTATTTCTTTTAAACTCTCCTTAATCGTATGAAGTGCCTTGAACTAACTTGTGATGGCAAAACATTGAGTAACATATGACCTTCGAAGGAGAAAAACGACAACCAAGCTTCCCTCATATTGAGCTAGCGACGTCGGCTCCAACGAAACGTTTTCTTCAACCGACGAAGTCTGTACAGTGGTGCTGCTCTACCGTAGGGTGTCGGTGAAAGTTGTACTGTCCCTAGCTTAGCTTTATATTTGTGTTTCATTGCGTTGCCGCCTAGACCTCTCCTCCTCCTTCTCCTCCTCCTCCTTCCCCATCTCCATCCCTGGGCTTAGGCCTCTCGGTGGACGCCACTGCTGTCGACAGTTGAGAGCCGTCCTGCACAGCCCATTACCGTAAAACGCAAAGCCCGCACACGAGAAAGGTCTATCACCGCGAAAGCAAGGTCAGGGAAGTAGTATCTGGAAGGTCGGTATCGTTCACCATTGTGGGACGGCAAACAAACCAGCTCATCATTTCTAAGTATCGATACATGCTGTACAATGGATTACAGATAGAAGTTGATAACTACAGGGGATATGTTGTTGGGTGTTTCCATGGCAGTTCATACAATGATAGTCTGGGCCATATTTTGTACATTTCTGTAATATACAGTTTTTTTTTTTTTTAAGCTTTACAGATTTGTTTAAAAAATGCCGTGAAAGTTATGCGGTTTGTGTGGGTGAGTTATACGGCCAGGGTGACATAGTATAGGGGGCTAATTGTTACGGTCAGTCGGTTAATTAATTTAAATTCGTTAATTAACTTTTTAAATAATGAAAATAGACGTATGGTTCTAGTTAGAAACTTGGCTGAGCGTCATCGAAAACCACTAAATCAGTAGTTTTCAGAAGTACTTTGAGCGCGTGAGAAGCGTAGTAGTGCACTAAAGTTACCACTCGTGGAGCAGGTACAAGGCGAGCGGTTGCGGAACGCAGATGATTAGGAAAATCATCGCGTTCCGCCACTGCTAGCTTTGCGCCTGCTGCACGAGTGTTAAGTTTGGTGCGCCCCCGAGTTTCCCACGAGCTTCAAGTCGTTCTTAAAAAGAGTTGATTTCGTGATTTTCGATGACGCTCAGTAAGTTTCTCATTGGAACCATATGTCTAGTTTCACTAAATAAAAAGTTAATTAACGAATTTAATTAATTAGCCGACTTATCGTAAAGGATTAGCCACCCGCATATTGTCCTCCCAGCCGTATAACTCACATCCACAAGCCCAATAAGTAACTTTCTCGACTTTTCTTAAACAAATCTGTAAAACTTAAAAAAAAAAAAAAAAAAACTGTATATACTGTATCAAAAGGCATGTCCTTGGGAGAAGCACTCAACCATACACATATACGTATAAGGGTGTTTCACGACATGCGGGTCAAATCGTTCTTGTAAAAAGTATGCATCGCACAAAAAAAAAAAAAAAAAACTGTAATATGTCTTTGCCAAACGGCTAACTTAGAAAAAAGAGAAGAGTGTATTACATAGCAAGGTTAAAAATTACTTATAGTAATTATCTTTGTAATTAATAGCTTTTAACGATAAATTTTCAAAATTATAAATGAATTATTAACATGGCGAGCATCATCGAAAACTATTAAGTCCACCCACATTATAAAGATATAAAAAGGCATGCGCAGCATTTTATGGCGGTCCGAAAAAAAAACAACAAAAAAACAACAACTAAAGCGCGTTAAAAAAAAAAAAAAAACCGCAATGAAACACGAGTGTCTTTTCGGAGCTGACATCGTGCGGCAAACCCGCTATAACGAAGACAAGCTAGCTCAATTTGAGTGCGGGGTTGTTGCCTTTTTTTGTCGTTTGGAGGTCATATGTTACTCATTGTTTTGCGATTACAAGTTAGTTCAAAACACTGCGAAATATTAAAAGTAAAAAAAAACCAAACGTTTTTTTCCTTTTTTTTATATATTGACGTGCAATTTTGCCACATATAGAAAAATCGGGTGCGTTTCTTCCTTAATTGACAAAACTACAATAATGGCTGCGTATATATTTTTATGCATTCGTAAAATGCATTTAACGATGCTCATTTTGATACATTTTATGCCATTTTATTTGAGGTAGGTTTTTGGTAAAGATTTTGGAGTTTGTCTCTAAAACGTGTTTACTTGACGTGTTTCGTAGCTTTTTTTTTTTTTCATAGAAATTTTTATTGTAGTTTTTAATATTTTGTGTAGATGTTTAAGTCTTTCATAGAATAGGTTGAAAAATGATTACTTGTGCATGCTTCGGTGTGAAATAGACCTTATTCATAATTGTGGCGCTATCTATCGGAAATATGGGAAACATGATTCAAACTGCCTCAAAAATGGCAGCGCGCTATCCTTGTTTTGGGACGCAATAGGAGGCCACTCGGAATGTGATGCATCTAGATTGCAGCGACGCATCAACTTACTCAAAGCGTTCCTCGTCAATCTGTGCGCCTCTGATGCAGTACTTGCATTGGGATTCTCAAATTCGCTGATCTGCACAAATCTCTTCAAAGAATTCTCTCCTTTGGGCTTTTTTCTTCATATGTTTACCGATGTCGCCAGGCTTATGTCAACTCTGACCCCTGCACCCCTGCCGAACCGCCTTGTACGGTGAAATCGTGAAGCTGCGCGTTTGGATCGAAATTTTCGGAACGCGTTTTTCTAGTTTGAAAGCGAGAAATTCAACGAACGCTTAATCATTGCATAGTGTGATCGATAACACAGCTTGTCAAATGCCCGCGTGCGAAAAATTGTTTCTTAAAACCAACGGTCACCGCGATTTTGAAATTCCTCGTCCAGAGTTGGGTACAAACTCGGACGAAGAGGACGCCATCTTTGAGGCTTGCAGCCCGGCGTTCTCAACAAAAATGCATAAGGTGTATTGACGGCTGTGCAAAGTACCAAAGTGAAACCTTGGCAATATACACGCCTCAAGCTTCGAAATTCCATGTCTCCGGAAGAAATTTAGCTACAACGAGTGAATTGTCCCTCCCAAAGAACATGAGCTCCACGTATATTTACTACGTAACAATAAAAAAAAAAATGACTCGAATTATTATTTTACGATCTAACGTAACACCCTCTCGTGTTGAAACACCTTTCTTGAGGAATAGACCTTTTCTGTGTACTCTCGTCCCCAGCCACCTAATAAGGGTATCCGGTATGGGCGACGAAAAAATACTAAAACGTTTCAACCTGTAACGGGGAGGCAAAACGATAATGTGCGACGGTTACGCTTATATCCTAAGTGTCTTCTACTGGCGTGGCGACGGCAATACAATGTTTTCGCCCATACTGGAAGTGACGACAATTCAAGATAGCGGCGCCCTTGAAGAAAGGGTCTATACATTGGTATTGTCCCCGGCCCTTGAGTTAGGTAATCCGCATAGCTTTAGTTCGTTTTTGCCACTTGAGCATAGTTTTCATTGCTTCGGCCATGCGCATTTTGGAAGAAAAAATCTGCGCTGCCAATGTTGATGCGGCTGTGGTTAACCTGAGGATAATAGGAACCTGTCTTTTGTCTTGGAACTAAGTCTTGATTCAAGATCTTATAAAACGATGAATAGAGAAATCTCCGAAATAGCTTTTTCACCCAAGCTACCTTTTATACTAACTGCTGGATTCATATCTTAATATCTGACGTGGGCGGGACAGTTTTCTATTAAACCAGATGCATGAAGAATGTTGTGTTTTAGTGTATTAAAGCGCTTTTAGTAGAAGTAGTTTGGTTCAAATACTGTTCACTATCAAATGAATCCTGAAAGTGATTTTTGATTTGATATGACGGCAAAGATGTTTCGCCATCAGATCAAGTGCGTATCTTTTTTTCATAAGACAAAACATCCCGCACAATCAAGAGACCTAAGAACACGGTCGCCTTGAGATAGAAGAAAGCGTATGGATGCCACAATGTCACGTCAAGTAAAGAGAAGCTAAGCATGATATGCCCATCACTGCTTCATTCGGGCTCGCTATATGTATACTCACTCATACACACGTTCACGCTCACTCACAATCCCTAATACTCATGCTCACAGTCATTCCACTCATGCGCGTACTCATACTCAGTCAAGCTCACTAAGAGTCATACTCATTCATTCTCATTCGCATGTTCATACTCACACATGACTTCTCACGCTCAACCTTCAATTGATTTTTTTCCTTTTTTTTTTATTGCTGTTTGGGCGTGCCTGTTCGCCGCAGTTTCTAAGCACAGGTGATTCCGCTGTAACAAATCTGAATTGCGTTCGCCTCTAACTTAGGTCAGTGTCAAGTCGCTTTCTTCGTTCGGTTGTAAACGCCGGAACCTGTTCCGAACACTCCTGTGTCGACTTGTCAGAACTTCGCATTGGGCTGCGGGTTATTCATTTCATTTATTTCTTCGTTTATTTATGCACGCCGACGGTGTACCGTTTAGGCAGACAGCTGTTTGGGAGGCGGTCTGTACATGTTTGTTAGTACGGCCGCTGGCACTGTCATCTTGCCGCTTTTGTGTGTACGTCTGACAGTCGGGCATTGTTAAGGCGTGTCCACCGTTGCCAGACTGGCGCCCCATCAAAAAGCGTTTTCCACACTCGGTGGCCAGACTGGCTTTTGAAGTCTGGTTGATATTGCCGTGAGATTGTTTTAGTTTTTATTTTCGTCTCCGCACTGGGATTTTCCTCGGTTATCGGGGGTCATTGTTCTGCGGATGTCGCGGTCGGTGGGAGGTCCTGGCGCGGCGTATCCTTCCTTAGCTTCGCAACTTCTTTGTATACCCAGTTCCCCTCTGCTCTTTTTTTCCTGGTGATATGCACAATGCAATGCAACCTTTCGTGTACGTCCGTCTGTCCCGCGCAGAAAGAACAGAAAAGGGAGCTTGGTTTCTGCCGGAAAACAGCCAAAAGGTAGTTTGACATATAAATCAAACCCGTTTATAACGAACAGCAAAAAACGCTACGATCAGTTCGGTATAGCAAGTAGTTCGATATAGCAAAATCACTCATCGTGGAAGTTCGTTGTAAGGCGAGAGCTTCTCTTTCTTTCTCATCTCTTCACTTCCGCCTTGTAACAGCGCGCTGGAAAGCTCCCCCCCCCCCCCTTTTTTTTTTTTTTTTTTTGCATGCCTGCAGAGTTTGTTCTTTCAGCTTATCTCCCCTTCTGAATCGCTTCTCTTCGTGGGCAAACGCTTTGGAATTAGAAGATTTTTTTTTTTTCTGTGCGTGCGTGCAGAGTGTATCTTTAGCTTTCTCCTCTTCTGAATCGCCTCTCTTAGCTCAATTTCGTTTGTAACTTGAGCTTTTGGAATTTTCTTTCTTTCCTACTTGTTTTTTTTTTTTCTTTTTTTTGGGGGGGGAGGGACAGGCTAGGAGACGATTGTTTGCGCTTTTTTGGAAGCCTTCCCGAGGGGAAAAAGTTCGATATAGCCAATATCTTGTTCGTTATGAAACATACTTTTTACATGAATTTTTATTTAAATCTTCCGTGAGTTCGATATTGACAATAATTCGCTTTACGTGGGTTCGTTCTAAACGGGTTTCACGTAGGTAAACGGATAATTCCAGCCGAAAATTACACGAGTCTCGTCGTTTTCTTTGAAAGGGTACACTGGTGTGATTTTTGAATTTGGTTTTACGGTAGTGACACCTAAGTGACGTGTCGCAGGGGCTACTGACCGCGTCATAACTTAAAACCCAAACAGTATGATTTCTAGAACAAAGAGTGAACGTACCCCGGTTCTGAACCTGTCTGAACGGGAAATAAAGTTAGCGAGGGTTTTATTACGTTTATATACATTCTGTGTTTCTGGACCCTTTAGATAAAACAGCGCCATCTGTCGAACGGAAAGGCAACTAGGCCTCGACGCCATCTTTAAGAATACCGCGTCGCTCGTGCAAGTTTGTGCATGTTTCAGTATTGCTATACTAATCGCAATACTCCTGCATTTCGTCGTGTCAGAGGGAGAGTGGTTTGGTTGCCCGAATTAGCGAAGAAACTGTATTTGTCTTGTTCTACCGTGATGTCCGGACTGAAAGGCGATCGGGTCGGCGACTGTCCGTTCGATTTGGCGAGGCCCGTTCGACGCGGACGTTTGCGAGTGTGGTGATAAACTACAAATAGTTACTACTATTGTTGTTCATAAAAAAAGTAGCAGCTATACGGGTAGCGACTGAAGGAGAGCAGGAGAAGGCCCTTACAAAAAATGAGTAATGAGTTTCAATTGAGTTTCTAATGTATTCGTATAGAGTGAATTGAAACTCAATAGAAGCTCAACGTCTTAGTTTGATCATAAGAAACTTAGTATCGATTCTATTGGGTCGTACGCGTGTGTGTTTGCGTGAGCGTGTTTTTGCGAATGTTAGATCCTGTGGCGGTACTTAAAAACAGCCCACTAAGAATTGCTATATAATCACATTTGGATTTCACATAACCAGTCTACACAGATGATGCGCTAGCGCCATCCAAGGAAACGCAAAAGGTCACCGTTTTCGCAAAACTGCTTCCAGGCATGAAACCTACCTGTTTCGCGTGCTGTCTGCAACCTGCTCACGAGTTTGGTAGTCAGTGGACGTGTGAGCGCAGCGCGTAGCAATCGGTGAGCCGGTATACAGTCAACGGATCGCCGATCTTTGCACTGCGTGTGTTACGTAAGCTCGCGATTGATCGGAAATAGATTCTCTGAATAATAGGATGATGCAACCGCAAAACCTTTCAACACGTGTAGCTAGGGGCACTCATCTTTCGCAACAAGTCCAACGCATCACCGAAACGTAGAAACAGCTTTCAAGGAATTAATCCGCTCTCGCTTTTTATAAATTCATGGTACCACCCAGTAGCTTGTTCTCACCCAGTCGAAAAAAAAAGAAGAAAAAACGGCATATGATAAAAAAGCAGTTGTACTTCATCCATAACCTCCTCATTACACCACGAAACTCGTACTAGCGCTACGTAAACAAGCGGGGGTGCACCCTTCAAGATTGCGTCCGCTGCTCAGTGTACCCGACAGATCTAGCTAGCAAGAGACAAACATCTGAAGTGCAGTAATGCCACACCAGAAGTCGTTGGTTGGTCTCTAGAGGCTTGTCCAGGGGAGCAGACAGTTAATCAGAAAGTTACGTGAATTATAAGATGGCACTGGTTGGGCTAGTTGGTTACTCATGACTGGATGATATGCAGAAAAAACAACAAAACAATGGACAACACGAAGGAACTTCAACTTAATAATAATAATATATATATATATACATATATATACATATATATATATATATATATATATATATATATATGGTGTTTCACCGAAGTCTGGCAAAAATTCCTAAAATTAGGGTATTCGAGGTAAAAGGATTATTTTCTCGGGGCCGCATTACTCGTGGTTGCGAACGTCAGAAAAGGCGCGATACTTACTAATTCAGGGTGTCTAGCAACCGGGAATTGTCAGGGAAATTTTAATTACCGGGAAGAATCAGGGAATTGTCAGGAATATTGTCAAAAAGCGAGCCCAGTCAGGGAAAATGAGCCGGAAACGTCGTCGAGTGCCCTGAGAAAAGACTTGAGGGTTCGGGGGCAAACAAATAGGCAATAAATTTTGCTTAGAGCGGAGCGCGGACTCTGCTCACCCGATGTAGAGTGTGCCACCCGATGCAAAGGGATCAGCCGACAAATCTAGTCCAAGCCTTGGATTGGATTGGATCAAATTGAGTGGACGACACTACGCTTGATTCAGTTAGAGCTACCAGATTTAGTAGCAAATGGGAAAGCCGCAGACCCCAATCCAATCCAAGCATTAAGCCGAAAGTATCCGAAGGTGTGCATCTGGCGGCCATGGCCATGCGCCATGCTGCCATTCGGTTATTGACGTGTGTGGTTGAGCGTTGTGATTCATTGTGTTTCCGGGAGTGGCCTCTTCACTGACGATGTCGGCGGCAGGAAAGTGCTCGTTTAATCCGGACTGGACGAACCCGAGTATTTCGAAATATGCAAGTTGGATTAAGCCCCTGCAAAATGACCCTCACAGTGCTCAATGCTCAGTGTCTTGTGTTATGATGGTGTTATATATTTAACCGCCTCTACAGTGGTCAGGCAATTTCACCTGAAATCGCCCGGGAAAACCTGAAAAAGTCGGGGAATTTCAAAATAATAATTTGCTAGACACTTTTTAATTAGTTTGCTAATTAATTAAAAAAAGACAGCTTTTAATTAGTGAACATAAGGCTTATGGTTCCCATTATAAAATTGCTGAGCGTCATTGAAAACCACTAAATCAGTAATTTTCAGTAAGAGTGAGCGCGTCAGAAGCGTAGTAGCGCGCTAAAGTTACCACTCGTAGGGCAGGTACAAGGCTAGCGGTTGCGATAAGGCGCCCGCGCGATTTTTCCGCCTCTTATTGGAGCCCCAACCTTGTACCTGCTCCACGAGTGCTAACTTTAGCGCACTACTACGCTTCTCACGCGCTCACTCTTTCTGAAAATTACTGATTTAGTGGTTTTCGATGACGCCCAGCAAGTTTCTTACGGGAACCATGTCTATTTTTCCTAATGAAAAAGTCAGTAATTTTGAATTATTAGCGAACTAATTAGTAAGCATCGCACATTTTCTGACGTCCGCCACCACGAGTAATGCGGTCCCGAGAAAATGATCTTCTCCAATAGACTTATTTTCGAAATTTCTTTCAATCTTTGCTGAAACATCCGGTATAGGCAAATAAAATCCGGCACGTGCTGGCAGAACAGTTATCTTGGTGTTCTGACATCACGGGTCGGTTTTATTTGTGTGTATATACATATGTAATATGTCTTTTTTCTTTTTTTTTAAAGAAATTATTAATTTAAAGGAACACTGCGTCCTGTCCAAATCTTCCTTCGAATCGTCCGTGTATTTTGGCGCAGTATCCAGTCAACGTCGACGCGAAATATTCCCAGAATTCCCATAACAGTTCCTACGCAGTTTATTTGCGGTTTATCATTGATCTGCGACAGTAGTTCGAACGATACAGCAGTTCCTATGCAGTTTATCGTGGAAATGCGACAGCAAAATGTTGTCGCGTTTCAGCGACAATCTGTGCAGCGATTTGGGCATCACTTTTTCGAAGCATCCCGCGCTTCCATTTGACAGCTCGAGAAAATCATAAAAAATTGCGATGCACTAAAAAAAAAAAAAAAAAAAAAAAAAACAACGAAGATAATTAGAGGTTTCTTGACGCTTCCTGAGTGGTCTTATTCTGCGTGTTTTCTTCCTTTCTTTTTTTACTTTTAAGTGCAGCGAGACGAGGTAGGGCAGGGGTCTCAAACACGCGGCCCGCGGGCCGCATGCGGCCCGCGACTCGCTGGGGACGTGGCCCGCCGGCAACCGGCTACGAGTCCCGGTTTCCATGCCTCGAGCACTAGAATTGGCATGCGCCATAGTGATCTCATCTCGTTGATTACTTTTCGGTCGAAACGTAGCTCTGCTCTTTTAACGTATTCTAATAGTTTAGACTTATCTGTGTTCCTTTGCCATTTGTTTAGCTTTATTTCTGGCCTCCCAGCTAATGTACATTTGTAATGTACAAAAATTCCGCTTCTATGCTGCAAGCGCAAGCTGTTCGTTGTAGGATAAATCTCGGCTGCGCAAACTTTCGATCAGCAGGAGCAACTGCCAAAGATAAAGCTTGGACCTCGGGATTCTTGCTTTTAAAAACAAATGTCACCATTAAAAGACAAGTGTGTGTTCAGAGTGTTGTAATAAAAATCTCCAGGAAAGCAATAACTGCCAAAATTGGTTTATAGAGTAATGTTGAGCTTGATTAATTCCTGAGTGAATTGAGAAACGGGAACGACAGTGTACTTGCTCTCTTGTTCTATTAAAAATGGCAGAACATTGGCGGGGGATGTCATTTTAATTCCTTTATCACATCAGGTCTCAGTCGAAAGTAGTCATATAAAAAAATCAAATCTAAAGATGTGACTGGCAAAACTGTGAGTTTACAAGAAGCATAGAGCACGAGGTCTCTTCTCTTTATAATCTTTTGAACCCCCCCCCCCCCCCCCCCCTTCCTGTCTTATGTTGGCCCTCGACCTTTCCGGTGTGGGCTATCTGGCCCCACACCCAAATGAGTTTGAGACCACTGAGGTAGGGGGTGGTCTCTCGCTGTTTGCCGCAGGCCATTAGAGACCGCTAACGACGACTGTTCCCGTAACGAGCAGGACGTCGTCCCTCTCTGCATGCCTGCCTGCTTGAGTGGACAGAGTGGAGTCGGCGCGCTGCCCCGGGCAGCCCACCACGTTTCTTTATTTACAATTTGTTTCCTCTTATTTTTATTTTGTGCCGCTTGGCCGTAGGGTCGTGTGACTGAACGAAATGGTCTGCTCTTTCTTAATCTGGGAACGTGTCACCGTTACGCTTCAAGGAATGTAACGTACACTTATTTATTTTGTGTTTTAGATTTTTTTAAATCTTAAAGCGTGCTAGGGTCTTCACTCACTGCACGTAAAGCAAAGGAAGTAAAACGCCTTTCGTGCCAAGTAAAAAAGAAAAAAAAAAAGGCTATGTTTTTATTCAAAAATTTATACCGTATTTGTTTATGTGTACATCTCTGGATCGGGGAAGTTCAAATTCTGTACTTGTATTTATTGTGACTCCTAAATGAAAACAAACAAACAAACAAACGGAACGTCGTTTTATTTCTTATTCTGTATGCTTCTAACGTAACGATTTTTTATTGCGTTCGACGAACGTAAGATGTATGCGGCTTTCATTTGCTCCAAAAGGAACGCCGTTCAGGAAGTATAGAACAACGATTCTGAGCGAATACAAGTATATAGTACGTTTTGCCACGAGTTCCATCATCCAGTGGTCTAAATCAGGGGGTCTTCGGTCGCCCAGGGGAATGTTGGTGCATCGCTGCTGCCTCCCCAACTCAGACTCGCCGTTCCGTTGATCAACGTCGCTCTTTCTGAGTGCGACCTCGTTTTGGACGTTATTAATGAAGCGTCTGGGAGATGCCGCGCCGACGGTCTTTGAGGCGGCGTCGCACCGTTCCGCTCTGGTGGACGTGCCCTTTGAGTGTTCCCCGCGTGGCTTCGCCCGGGTCACTGTGGAAGCAGAGGGGTGTCTGGACTTAGTCTGGACGGCGCCGTCTCGCCGTGGCCGCTGTGACCGCCAATACCCTCGAAAATTAAAATTCCTTAACAGCGTCGATGTCATGTTCGTGCTCACAGCGTCTCGCAGTGTACGCCATCCACTGTACGAACTTCCGTGCGGCGAAGGCGGGGCGCGTTCCGTCCTCTAAGAAAGCAATTGTAGAATAAAAAAAAAAAAAGAAAAAAAAAACCTTGCATTTTTTTAATAAGAACAAAAAGAGCGCGAACACGAGGCAGAAGTAAAAGGTAACCGGCAGCGCTTTGTTCTGTCGGTTGCCTTTTACTTTCTTCTGCGGGAGGGGGGGGGGGGGGAGGAGGAGGAGGAGGAGGAGGGAGGGAGGAGGAAGGAGGAGATCGGGGGAATCGGTGGCCGAGGGGGCTAGCGCACAGCAGCTCGTACCACATGGAGCGAGTGCTCGCGCTGCAGAACCTAGGAATCCTGGGTTCAGTCCCCAGCCCTGCCCGTTTCGATCTGGATGAGCATGGTATAGACCAACGTTACTAGATTACCTCAGTTGTGAAACTCCCGCGGAGGGGGGTACCCCCCCTCACTCACCTCAATCCGCCTAGAGTCGTTCGAAGCGCCATCTATATTTTTATTTCATAACTGTGCATTCTAAAAAGCACAGCTGAAGCGCCAAATGGCGATCACAACGCCGCCATTTCTCCCGCAGCGGTCACTCGAGGAACTGCACGTGACATCTATTTTTGGCTTCAATCGGGTTACAGGGGTTCCACCCCGTCTCCCTTGCGGACGCGCCGCGAAATACCCCCCCACAGTTAAAATGCGCCTAGGTCGGGACGCGCTACATGAAATCCCCGCTGATGCGTGGTTGTATAAAAACAATATTAATTGTGCTGCAAAACCTTGAAAACTAAACATTTTAGAAAACATCACCCGCCCCCATTTTGTACTAATCTCCAATAAAAGTTACTACAAAAAGAGTTTTTTTTCGTTGGTTTTTACGTTTCTAGTGACGTTGAAACGAACGTATCCCGATTCAGTTACCAAAGCAGCCGTCCGGCGGTGCGTCGAGCGAATCTGGGCGAGTCGTGGTGAGTGAGGGGGGGTACTGTTCGTGCATGCAGCGTCTATGAACAGTTCCGTAACTGAGTTAATCTAATAACGTTGGTATAGACCCTTTCTTCGATGGCGCCGCCATCTTGAATTGTCGTCACTTCCAGTATGGGCGAAAACATTGTTTTTCCGTCGCCACGCCAGTAGAAGACACTTAAGATATAAGCGTAACCGTCACACGTTATCATTTTGCCTCTCCCTTATTTTTTTTTTTTTTACTAGTTACAGGTTGAAACGTTTAAGTATTTTTCGTAGCCCATACCGGATACGCCTATTCGGTGGCAGGGGACGAGAGTACAGAGTAACCTCAAACCAGCCAGTAACTGACGTACCCTCGACCTGGTGCATTTTTGGATTGCCCGCTGACACAGCTGGTATCCAACCGCCAAGGGTATGGGCGAAAAGGCTTAAAAACGGACGTCGTGCATGAGTTAGTTCCGAGTGCTCCTTTTTACCGTGCTGCAATTTCCGAAAATCTACGGTTGTCTGGCTACCACTGCGTGGTCTTCGGATGGATAAATAATTTTAAAAAGCATAAGAGCTATAGCAGAAAGTGTGCCATGAGCACACTTTCTGCAATGTTATCGAGCTTCGTATTTTCCCCAAGAATCCTTGTTTATGAAGTCAGTCGATTGCGAGCTTGAATAGCGAGAGATTCGTATCAGACTCAACGTCGCGTTTAAGCTCACGACCACTTCGTCTTCGACGAGAGGACCGATTTTAATTCCCGGTGCAGGTGGTCCAATTAGGTTATCACTGCAAGCCCCATGGTATGTGAAAGGTATGAAAAAGTCTACATGCCACCACTCAAGATAGAGCTACCAATTGCCGATAGCTTACCTGCATAGACTACATTAAACTGCTTATATATACTTCGCTGTGGAAACTCAATCAAAACACCCCACCGTCTTCGTCGTCGTTCTCTCGAGGAGGCAAGGTGATGGCCTGTGAGTAGCCAGCTGGATTCGACCGGACAAGCTCCAACCAAGTTATTGCAGCCCACCATAGCCAAGTCTAGCCAAGTTCCCCCCATACCCACACCGTTGCCTACCCAGATAGCTGTGCTGCCAGAACTAGCCGGTATTTCTTTTTCTAAGCCGCTAGACGGCGTCGTCGGCGCCGCAATTCTCAAGATGGCGGCGCCGTTAAAGAAAAGGTCTATAGGGACTATAGACCTTTCCAATGTTTACAAAATCACAGTCCAGCGTGCGATCTTCACAGCCCAGCACGTGCGTGTTCATCGCTTCGGAAAGCGAGCAAAGCACGCGCCATACGCACGAACGCTCAAAATGGCACCGGCCACAAGCTCGTTTTTGGAAAGGCCTATTCACTGGCGGCCATATCTGTGTGCGCGAATTCTGAGCGCGTGCTTTTGGCGAGCTTCCACAGTTCTTTTGCAACGTGCATTCCGCACCATCGAGAGTGCCGGTCTTAGCAGCCTATTGATGTGAGCTCGTTCTGAGCATGCGCTCTAAACAGCACCCACAAATATGGCGTCCAGTGAATACTTCCTATAGACCTTTGTCCGGAAGTGCTTTTTTTAGCCTCGACCGCAAGGAGCAAAAGCGAACAATAATCTCGAACCCAGGCGCTCACGGGAGGGGGGGGGGGGGGGGGGGCTGCGTTGGCCTGCACCGCTGCTACCCGCCGAAGGCTTCTTCGCTGGTGTGCCGACTGCCGTTTCGTCGGCATCGGTCCTCTTTACCACGGTATGTGAGTATAGTGCCCGTAATGTGAGAGCCGTTTGTCCATACGCCACTTTGCCGCTGTTGGTTTCTATCTAGCCGAGCCAGAAAACATCTCGCGACGAGTTGACCGCGCCGCGAGTGACGAAGAAAAAGCAATCATGGCGACGGTTTGTACGATTGCTTTGGTGGCTCCGGTGTTGCGCGTCTTCAACGTCCTCGTGAGAAGATTCCCCTGCCCTTCGAAGTTATTGCAAGCACCACGAGTGGCACAAAAGATGTGGAATCATCATCTCAACTACAAATAAGCAGGCCTTCACGAGCAAGACGATGCCGAGCAAGCGCTCGGCACCGTTGTGTCGTCAGATGTTCTACAACGCCGAGGTATTTTCATTTATGGCTTCAAGAGTGGGAAATTAATCTATTTTACGGATTGTTAACGCCGAGGCGAGTGCCCTCCGTTGTAGTGCCGTTGTCGCGCAAAGTGCAGAGAAGACCGGGTGGCGATGGCGGCGGTGCTCTTTGATCTTGCGCCGTCGGGTTCATGGAGTCCGGAGTAAACGTACGTACGTGCGTCTGCTGGATCGGTGTTTTGGACTGCCTCAAAACTCTTTCTCACGCGCATTTTCCTTGTGAAGCTTAGTAGCTTATTACACCTCGTCGTCGACTGCGCTCATTTTACTACGACGCACCAGCCTGCGTGATGTGAATTTCACTGCCTAAGATCTTTGGTGTGCTGTAACGAGGGCTAATAAAATATCACCGCGAACTTCTGAACAAACGAGTCGAAGTTTCGTCTGTTATCATAACTGATCGCCTGTCACAATATTAATCAGTAGCGTTCCTAGACTCCGCCCCCACAGGCACCCTGCTTCGTTGCCGATAGTAAGTGTCTCCTGGTACCTCGTAGAATCCCAGCTCCCACTTCAAGTAAGTACCATCCTTCAGAACTGGCAATTAATAGTTCCGAACCTAGACGCTCGCAGTGTGTGTTTGTGTGTGTGTGTGGGGGGGGGGGGGGGGGGGGGCGATAGACCGCGACCTTTCCCAGTACTAGCACGTTGCCGGCGTCGGTGTAGTTTACCGGCCTGTAATGTATCAGAGCAATTCGTCCGGACGGCACTGTGCCGCTTTGGTTGTACGAACAACCAGAGGAAACGCAGGGTTCTTTTGGACACCCACTGCCCGTCACACAATTGCCTAAGAAGCGAGTGCGGATGCGACGTCTACGGCTTCCACAAGTTTCCGACCCATGCAGCTTCTCGGCAAGAATGGACAGCCGCACTCAGAAGAAAAAACTTCACTCCGAGCAAGAACTCAAGAGTGAGTGCCAGTGTAGCAACAATTTTTTTCTATGCATACGTTTGGCGTGCGTGATGGATACAACAGAGGTGGTCACTTCTCCGTGATCAGTCGGCAGGTCGTTTACGTCGTGTACGTACGCTAGCTACGAATGGTACCTTCGTTTCGGTTTCGGTTTCGGCTCAGCAGAGCTGCGCTGCCGCAGAAAGGCAAGTAGATCGCGAAATTCGGTCTCAAACGTGCCACAAATGTAATGTCGTATACAAGAAGTCAATAATCAAGCATTTGAAAGCTACAAGAAAGCGGTAGCGAAATATGTACTACGCAGTGAACCCGGACTGAAACGCGGATGTCAAGGGTCAGCAGACACCGAGAACATCTAAGACAAAAAAGGTTTTCCCCTTGTTTTCTTAATCGAGATTGGTTCTCGAATGTTCACGACATCTTCCCTGTTGAAGAACGGGCCACGGAGGCTTCTAGTGAAGACATCTTTCACGATGTGTCGGTGCATTCGGACAGCCTGCCGCATCCAGCTCCCCAAAGCAACGCCGCCAACGCAGCCCCCCCCCCCCCCCCTCCTGCCTGCCAGTTCTTTCCGCGTGGTGGCGCGAGCGTAGATAAACATGGCGGCGCCCTGGAATTGGCGCGGACACTGGTCTATACCGGCGTGCGGTCATGTATCACTATATACCGCGTGCTGTACGTTAAGAACCCCAGGCTAGAGGTTGAACCGCACTGGCTAAATTGCTCCTTTACAGCTGAGACACCAGACGCCCACTGAGGCAGACTAACTTCGGGTTGTATAAACATGCACACGCCATTTCTTGTTTGTTCTCGTTTTTGCGTTGTTTTGTTCTTACGTTTGTATACAGATTTCCCCAAGCTTCAACGTTAATGGACTGCATTTTCTTACTATACTCTTTTTCACCTCAAGAAAAAAAGCAATTTTCGCGCATTGTTCATACCCGGTGCGAGGTAGTTCTTACGAGATTTGGTTATCGTAGGAAAAAGCGATGCCTTTGGCGTTTAGAACTTGTATGTCTTGATAAGATATCATATATATAATCTAAAATTCACCCGCATAGTATATCTTAATTATCCACATAAAGGGGGAAATTAGTAATGCTACGCGAGGAGTCGGACTTGTTTTACTATGGTTCTTGAGGTGAAAACGGCTATAGTTTCGCGAAGGGGAGAAACATGTTACAGTTCCTTTTCCGACAAAAATTCCATCGTTCCTCGATTCCTGAACGTGTTCGCCGATAACTTGGTTCCGCATGGCGCCGCTTCGCGCTGCGGGGGGTGTCGCCGCTCGGGCCGGCACAGCGTAGCACGCAGCGTGCACCTGCGGTCCCTTCTTCGTCGTCACATTAGGCCTCGTCGTGCATTCGGAGCACGCGCTGGCGAGCCCGCGAGGCGCGATCGAGAGCCGCCTGCTTGGGAGTGACTCTCGTGCTCGCCGGGCCTCCCGGTGCGCCGTAGTTTGGTTTGTGCCGCACGTTTGGACGAGCTGTGCCTGCTACTGGCGACGAAATGTATCGGTGACTCCCTCTCACGCTTTCTATCTGCGACGTCACGTCCAGGATTATCGATTGCCAGCGACGATTTGGACGATATGTCTAAAAACATGGTGGAAGCTTGGTAGTGTCATCGCGTCTTTAAACCAACACCGTCAAAGTTGAGTCTCCAGATTCCTCTTATACTTCGTTTCAGCTTCGGTCCGAGCGTGGCCGATGCAATGATCCGATGGGCCAATCAAACAGCGAAGAGGCACAATGTCATGGCGTGCTCTCTGCAGTTGATAGGCCCAGCTGGTATTCGCCGCCTCTCTGTGCGTGCTCCAATGCCGGCTAGTCCTATCAAGCGCAGAGAGCACGCCATGACGTTGCGCTTTTTGCGCTGTTTGATTGGCCCTTCGGCTCATAACATCGGCCGCGCTCGGACCGAAGCTGAAACGAAGTATAGTAGTAGAATTCTTCGCACTCGAGACGTCATAGTGTAGGGTCGTGGCCAATCGTGGAAGGCCGACCACAGCAACGTCGCCAATAGTCACTGATAGGGTGAGAACGGTAGGACGGTGTCTTTCGAACACGGGGCCTGCAGCACGTGCCTTCCTCCGTGCTTCTCCTCCCTACCGTTCTCGCTCTGTCAATAGTGACTACAGTCCTTCCTCTTTTAAAGTGTGAAACTCTCGTGAACTGCACCTCTATAGTTGCAGAAATCTCTCCGTCTGTCCGTACACTTCCCCGCTAGCTTTAGCGGGGAAACTAAAGTCTTGGCGTAATGGTATCGCGTGACGTCACGAATTCACGTCACGTGACGTCACTATTCTATTAAATTTAGCGGAGACACGTGACGTCATTTTGCCCGTTAAATTTAGTGGGAAATGATTAACCAACATGTTCTTGTTCACTCTCCGAAGAGACTGTTCAGCGTGTCTTCTAAACAGATGTTACGATCGCTGCTTGAATATTGCATTCCGTGTGTTATTCGACTTTAAAAATAAAAGTAGATGGCGATTTTTTTTTTATCGTTTTTTGTTTATTTTAAATGAATTTTAAGTCATGCCGAAGTGAGCGGACGTTTGCGCACGAGGCTGTTCGCCATATTAGTATCGGTAGCCGTGGTCATGGTGTCCAACGTAAATCAGGAAGCTGTGCAATCTAGCTTTGAGCTTTGGTCACCTCGCCAGCGTAACCACGCCACTTCTCCGAACGAATTCTCGCTTCACAGGAATGTAGCGGGAATCGATAGATTTTTTGTTTGTTTTTGTTTCGCGTAAGAGATCGGGAAGCTGTTATCAGTTGTGGCTACACGCGGAACTGGGTTTAGACGTCTTTGTAATAGAGCGCATAAATATACTCTATAATAATAAACATGTTTAGACCATTCCCACATTTTCCGTGGCGTACATTTCCATTTCCCGCGAGTATTCTCGCTCCCTTCCTTCGTTCGAGCGTTTTGAATTTTCGACCCACCGTGTAGCGGTGAAAGGGTTAAAAAACACGCTTTGCCTCGTTTTTTTTTTTTTTTTTTTTTTTGGTGAAGTTTCGTTTAAACGTCTAGTGTTTGTCAACATGAAGACTTTCATTGTTTACCGACCAGAGCACTTGCCTCGAAGAGAAGCTCCGCCATTTTTTTGTCGTCTTGTTTGAACTATAATAAAAACCAAACCTAGGGTATGTTTTGTAAGCCAATGGAATTTCGACAAGCGACTTTCGTGCTTTTACACTAATCTAGATTAAAAAAAAAAAAAAAAAACTCTAGTTTTCCAATTTCGATTGCTCAAGAATCGCGCACGGTGTCTCTGACCTCTTTATTGCCGACCCTTTACAACTGTTTCTTCTCTTTACTTTCAAATCCCTCTCTCTTATTTTCCCCTCGTCTAGACGGTGTACGAGACACGTAGCATTTCCTGTGGACCCACCGTTCCTAAAATGACATTGGGGACTTTTAGCAAACCGTTGTTACCGTGGTCCGCATACCGCACAACCGGAGTCTTTGAAGCACGCCTTTGAGCGCGCGCGCCCCACGGTCGCGGTATCGCTCCGGCGCGCACTTAAAATCGCATGCCTTATCAAAGGCTCCGGTAGTGCGGTACGCGGGACACGGTAACCGTTCGCTAAAAGTCCCTATTTGCTTTTCCCCCCGAAGAAGCACGGGGCGTGGCGAAGCCCCGATCACCTGATTAAACGCTCCGCGGAGATAGCGGAATTAGCTGATAAAAGTAGCTCGTCACGGATGGATGGATGGATGGATGGATGGATGCTTGCTAACGGCTGCACCCTTTATAACCGGCGGTAGCCTGCGCCACCTTTAGTCAAATCAAGAAAAGAAAAAAAAAAAACGTTTTTGCGCATTATTTATGCGCTGCGCGAAGTAGTCCTCACAAGATATGGCCGTCAACGAAAAAAAGCGGTGCTTTTGGCTTTCGAAACATGTCCGTCTTGATAACATGTTCTTCATGAAACACTAAGGAGGAAATGAATAACGTTCCGGAAAAAAAAAACAAACTTTCTTTTTAATACGGTTTTTGATGTGAATGCACACAATGTGTGAACATAAAAGCCACGGCATGCTTGAGCTATTGGCGACTATATGTTTAATTCTGAAAGCTCTAATTAGTGTGATACCGAAACGTCTAAATTGCGGCTCCCCATCCGTAATTTCTCCCCCCCCCCCCCGTCTCCCCCCCCCCCCCCAAAAAAAAAAAATCTACAAAACGTGATGTCTGGGTTGGGATCGATCGACAGTAGCAAGGGCACACCTAATCGACAATGGCAATATACATATCTAGACCTATTTCACCAGCCTGTTCCGGCACGCATCGTGGGAAATGTCTTTCTGCACGCACGACAACCCCGTTGCGGGGGGTCGGCACGAGCTGACCCGTCCACTGTCGCCTACCTCCTGTGAACTACAACGATGGCGGCGTCACGCGTGCCTGCAACGCTCGGTGAGATCTGTCTATTAGGCGTGAACTGCAAAACGTGTCTTAGCAAAAAAAAAAAAAAAGCAAAAAAAAAGGTTGTTTAGGCACGTGTGCGTTGCCGCTCACGGTTCTACTTTATTTTTTTATTTTTTTTTGGTGTGTGTGTGTGTGTGTTGTTATCGTTGTCGTCAGTTCGGAGGAAGTGACGAAGAGAGCGTGTGCGTGACATTGAACGCGCGAGCTTCAATAGCATCGATTTCCCTGCCGTCCTCCGATGACAGTATACTATAGAGTGAGTGGAACGCGTCTACGACTGGCCTGTTTCCCGTCCTGTCCCACCCAAAAAGGGGTCCCCAAGTGGCAACGCATTGCGTCACTAGGGGTCGGTGCGTCATGCTGTCGGATGACGCGATCCTGGTGGTTGGTCGCCTAGGTATGCTAGCGAAAAGATGCGAGGGTCGATGTCGTCGTCGCGGCGTCCCCATCTCGCGTCTGCTTTGGGTTTCCGCCAAATGTGCGGCAGAAACAGGTGTCTGCGGCACCTACTTCTGCTGCTGTGCCATCGCCAGGATCGCGGCAGGAAGCAGCGTAACACTGTTAGGACGTCCACCAGGATGAAATCGAGGCGCCACTTTTGACGACGCGGTAAACGCAACAGTCGGAGAAGTGCGCCGGGCACCAGAATGACGCGTGTAAGAATATTTACTGGAGTTGGCAGTGTAAAATCCTCCGCTCTAATTTACGTGACCAGCGTAAAAACAACAACAAAAAACTTGCTTTTGATCGGAGGTTTTTAAGGGGACATCAAACAAAATGCGCAATATCAGCAAAAAAAAAAAAAAAAATAGTTGGCAGTGTTTAGCGTATTTGGTCGATTTTGGGTAGTCTTCGCCTCTCCGCGTTGGCCGGCTCAGCCGCGGCGACCTTGGCCGGGCGTTTCAGAGCGTGTGCCAAAGCGACGCTGCATTTCGGTCGATACTGGTTTTCAAACGCCGTTGACTCAACTCCACTGCGTGTGTGTGTGTTTTGGGGGGAAAAGAGCTCGAGGGACTTGCGTGCTATCAGCCTCGCCGTTCCGCGGCAAACACGCTCCTATCTTTGGTAGACGCGTACGGGCGTACACGAAGCAGCAAGAGGTACTGGGAGGGCTACCTGGAGGCTGATAAAACAGTCTAGAGGAGAGGGGGGGAGCTGCGAGGGTGTGCTCATCGGAGTAAGCAAAGAGTAAGCGCACACTCTATCCGCCTGTTACGTGGGTTCGTGCTCGACGTCGTGTAACTCTGACGTCGCCTGACTGTGACTTCACGCGACGTCATTCTGTCACGTGACGTGTTGGTCTCGGACGTCGCGGCGTCATGTCGCGTGATATCGTGACGTCACATGACGAACTTGGCATCGTCACGTGACGTCATGAGGCCACGTGACGTGTGTTTCAGTCGAACGTGTCGTTTTTTCTCGTGAAGCCATGGCCATAGAACACATTCTGCGTTCATAGTTGACAAAGGGCATCGAGCACGCTTCAGCGGTGGACTGGGCATTAATTGCAGCCGAAATCTCGGTTACGCGCTGCTTTCTCCGAGATAAACCTCCGTCAGATTGCGGGCACTTGGGTCGGGATTAGAACCCGCCAACCGGGGATCTGTAGGCCAGCGGTGTGCGTCGGAGCCACCGACTCAGCCGGGAGAATTCAGAATTCGTATGTCAGTGAGTTTTCATCTGGTTTCGTATACGAGTGTTGCATAGAAACACGCGAGGCCAATAAATGGGCTTCGTTGGTCGACTCATGCCACGCAAGCCAAACTCGGCCTCATTACTTTTCGCCTTGTATGCGGGGATGGAATGGAAGACTTTGGCTAGTTACAAGATCTACAGTGTCTAGATAAAGTTCGAGCGCGATCTGCTTCGACTCTTTGGTCACCAAATTTGACCTTTTCGTTTCTCCAACGTTCACATCCTTTTTTGTTTTTTTTTGTTGCCCGGAATTTTAATTGTTTGGGTTGCTTCCGCCCAATCTAGAAAGACCCGTTCTCGTTGCGTAGTTGTACCATGCACGCGCCCGAGCCTCGTTAAGATGACGCGATTAAATGGTTAAATGTCTCGAACCTTATTTGTTTCTGTTCGTTGTTAGTGCTCCGGCCGGCCTGTTTCGTTTGATTGGGCCGTCGATTCATTGGACCGCGTAGATAGATTAGTTCGTAGAGCGCGAGTTGGAATGTTCCCCATAGGTGCGCTCACCGTCTTGTACAGCTTCGCCAGGGGGACGGACGCGTGCGAGCGATGTTGGTTTCGCGTTCTGATGCGGTACCCGATACCACCATGATGCGTGCGGAAAGGCGCCGATCGAATCTGGGATATCGTTATCGGAGCGCAGAAACGATCCTACTAAAACTCCTCTAACGTGATGGCAGCGTCAGAGAACGTCGGCGGTCACCCCGTCTAGCCTTCTGCTACAGACAGTGGCTATGCACAGAGCGCAATTTCGTCCGCTTGTTTTTGCTGGGGGTGTGATATGACGTCAGAACGCAGAGCTCTGATTGGCTCTGATTGAAGGATAGTGGATAGACCTCAAAGCAAGCTGCCTCGAGGTCTATCCACTATACACCAACTCATGTTTACAAACAAACCGGAGCAGCGGACACCACCGGTGCCGCGCATGCGCGATAGAGTGTGGGCAAGAAGCTCGCCGTTGCCCGTAAGCAAACCATTGAAATGCGATGTTGTCGGCGTCGGTGTGAGTCCCCCTGCCCGTTTTCGCGTTCGAATTGTTGACTCTACATCTTCCTGGCGATGTCTGACTACTTGAGCGGCCTCAGCGAAATTACCGAGGCTCGATGCACCGCACATTATTCACGCAGTTCGCGTGAATAATGTGACATGTGGCGATTCATTCCGCGTAGACGCCGCACTATGTACGCTAGAGCCTGATTCGCATGATGAGATTTCGTTTGCAATTTTCAGTCGCGACGCCGCTCGGGCTGCAAAAGCGTGAAGCGTAGCTGAGATGGTCGACGTCGATACTGAAAATCGCAAGCAGAATCGGACCGAGTGAATTAGGCATAAGTCGGTGATGGTCACTGGTAACAATGATCAACATCTCCTTGTATCTACTGTTTATATCGAGCCTGCTTACCAACCTTCAAACTTTAAGTCTTTGAGGCCTGCACTTACTTCTTATCGCAAGTACCGGGCCAACATTTGGTCTACGGGCCGGTGTCGTCTAAAAGAGCAGAGGACAAGCAGAAACGTTTGAAAGAGCAGACGACAGTTGGAACGATCAGGCGGCCGTTTGAGCTTGAAGACGCACTGAACGTAGTCCGCATGTGGTCCGCACAACTTGAAGGTTTTCCGCGTACATGTTGGAACAAAACAAATAAATATGCTGAACAGAAGTGTCTGTGAATTCAACCCAAACTGCTTCCCACCCAAGCAATCGTGGTCCGACGGCGTCTGGTTTTCCCTTTTCACGGCACATATCCACATTCTCGGACGAACCGAGCACGTGGAAACTGCCCTTCAAAGTTCAAACCTTTCTCGACTCTTTTGGTACAGCCCCAGTCGCGGCGTTTTGACGGGAAGGCAGGTTTCTGTCTGGTTCCTTTCAAAACAACGCAGAAATACATGTCTGGCATGGGGAGTTCTGCCCACAGCCCCAGACCGGAAGTGCGCCCGACGCGCCACCACCACGCCGTGACGTAACAGAGATGAGTTCGTGGATATCCTTCAAACTGAGCCAATCAGAGCTCGGCGTTCTGACGTCACCACAAACCCCGCGAAAGAAGCGGACGAACTTGCGCTCCGCATACCAGCTAGAAGACGAGGCCTGCCGCATGACGTCATTGTTAGTGGATCCTGGACCGTTCCCACTAGCGGCAAACACACCGAAGCGGGACGAGAACCGTCACAATGCGGCACACGCGTCCGTCTTGGCGTCGTCGCGTGCTGGCGTCACGCTCGCTGTGAAACGCTGCAAGACTCCGTTTCAGCACTTACCAGCCAGGCGAGCCACTGAGCATGTGGACACATGCGCCGCGTCTGAGATTCCGCAGAAGACAGGTAGTGCGCATGCTCAGAACGCATTCCACCGCTAAATAGAGATATAAAATTTAAAAGCGCTAGCAAAGACGAGGACAAAAAAGAGAGGCGAACAGGACGAGCGCTTACTCTCAACTGAACATTTATTTAAAAACAGCTAAACCAAACAACCTCCGACAAAAATACACTGAATCACTCAGTGGCGTCACTCGTCAAACGCGTCGATAAAGTCACTTCTTTTTGATGCAGAAAAATTGACTGCTGGCTGACGCAGCCTTCAGTGCCCTCTTTCTTTATAGCATGCGCTTCAAGCACTTCCCTCGCAGCTTTTTCACGGACCCTCCCCACGATCGTGGACCGCTTCGCCACCTTAGCTAAATAGACAGCCGTGCGCAGAAGGCGATTTCTGGAAGGTTAAATGGGGGGCTCGAAAAATAAAGCTCTTTTCAATTTTTGGCGATACATTAACAACTCTAAACATGAAAAAAAAACAAGTTTTTTTTTTTTTTTTGTTGCAGGTCGAAGTTTTATTTCCGGCGTCATTTATACGCAGATTGAAACCAATTTTGATGGTCCCTTACCGGGCCCGATAATTGGTTCCACATCGGCGTTGTTTTCGCGTTTTCCTTTTCCCCGCAAAACTGATTGCTTGACTCCTGCGCGGTCGATTACGCTTCGAAGAGCTACCGACCCGGCACGGTTGAGCCAATCGCCGGGTCGGATTCGGAAATCGGGGAGGGCGCTGCTGAAATCGACAGAAGCGAGCTGCCCTTTCCTCTTGCGAACGGCACCTCACTCTCATCGTTGAACAGAACAGGGGCCATCTTTGTTAGTATGCGCTAGTCTTCGCGCGAGAGGAAGCGACGATAAGGCTAGATTACTTGTTACATTCTCAAGTACGCCCCCCCCCCTCCCCCTCCCCCTTCCCCTTCCCTGTTACGGGTGTTATCTGCCACCTGTCCTATGAGGTGTGCCGTCTGCGGCTGAAGCGTGCACGCGTGATTGCGAATTTCCCGAGACTTTGAACCGTGTCTCGCAGTATTTTAAAGCGCACTCTCGCCTTAATAAACAAGCACTCTGTCTATCGACGATAAGTGCAAGCATCATTGCAGTTTTTTTTTTCCTTCGCTCGATTTTTTTTTTCTGATTTTGCATTTGCCGAGAAGCGGAGTATTTGAAAAGATCTGCTCGGCTTTGTATTTTCCTGGCTCGTCCGCGTTGCCGCGTCTGTTTGTGTTGTTAAAGTATCCCCATTTTTTCTTAAGGCGCCAATGCGGGCAACCTGAGGTCGAATGCTCGTATGTGTACGCACCTAGACCTCCGTAGGTTTTGAAACAAATTTATTAGCCGTTCTTGTTTTTATGGTATACAGGAGACTGTTTACTGCGTGTCGGAGGGGGTCGCGTAGAAAGGAGATTGGTTTAACAGCACTAACATATGGCGGCGATAAATCATTAAGTGACGTGAGGGGGGAGATCAACAAAAGCTTTGTCGCCGAGTCTAAAGGTGGTGGGGGATATAGTCGAGCAAGGCGCGCCCGGGATTTGCAGGATTTCCTTCCAGGGGGTTTCGTCATACACCCTGGGTGTTTTCTTCGTGATATATCTATGGTTGTAATCCGGGGTGACAGTTGTCATTTCGTGCTGATGGTCTCGCATTTCTGTCGAGTTTCTTGTTGTGTTTGTTTAAACTTTGCTCTTCCCCCCCCCCCCCCTCCCCCCAGCATTAATGGATCGTTTTTTTTTTTGTTTTTTTTTTGCTCGTTAGGGGCATATGATTTGTTTTCTTGATCTCCCTCGTTCATCGCCTTTCGCCCTGCACTGATGTGCGGAGCCGGTTAAGCAAATGCCTGATGAGTGTGTGACATTTTTGATGTAAAAAACAAATCCGAAAAAAAAAAAGAGAACGCTGTTGAGGACATTTATAATAACTCGAAGTGTTAGTCCTTTCAAATGGATCTTCCCCTAACGTGCTGGGAGGTAAACTTGTTGACTCTTTTAATGTGAAATGGGGTGGAAGTGAGCGTTTATTAATTTTTTTTTCTAAAGCTTATATTTTGATTTTTTTTTCTTCGAGTGTGCGCACGTGTCGTGTTCCGATCATCGCAATTTTCCCTCGAACGGATGACAAAAGAGTGGTTTGATCGTGAGTCGGATCATCGGTGCAACCAACCAACCGTCGTGTGCGGTAATCTTGCGGAAGACGTTTGCTTTCTTCTCTCGTTTTCCACGTCGTGCCGCGGCGTGGGCTGCACTTATTTCGGACAGGACTCGCAACGAACACAATCACCGTTTTCATTTATAATTCCTCCTGGCGCACGCGTCGACCTTGGCCTTCGTTAGGATCCGTGTTACGCGCACATCATTTCGTGGATCCACACGCCTACTGGTTGTGTAACCGCTGGGTCGTGTAAATCGGTGACTAAAACTACACTAAAACTAGGGAATTGTAGTAGACCGTTTTTCTCCTCCGCTACGGTATCCGTGAAGAAAACGCCGCAGCTGCGCATGCCCGCCGCCAGCCTTATCTGCACAGTTCAAGGTCTCTTGGCGGGTTACGAAGCGCTATCAGGGTGCTTAGCGGGCTGCGGAAACTATCTACTACAATTCCCCACTATCTGGTATCGTTACCGGAGCGCCAACACAATCCACTAAAACGTCAACAAATTGTAACGGTGAATTCTTTTTTTTTTTTTTTGGCTAAAGGGGTGGTTTTTGAAGGGACGTAATGTTAAGTGAGGACCTGACGTCATGGTGTCACGACCAGAGGGGGGGGGGGGGGGGGGTATTACATGTCCCTGAGTTCTAGGAACTATGCCCCATGAACTATGCCCCCATGACTCTAACGGATGACTTGCCCCCTCTAGGCACGAGAAGAAAAACGTCACGTTCACGTGGCCAGTGACGTCACTCCTCCCCTCCCCAGATTTCTTCGGGACCCTTTTTCCCCGGGACCCGTTTTCTCCTGTTTTACGGGTGGTTTGGACCGCACTTTAGTTGCTAGGAATTCGAACGGCTGGGATTTGTGTTGCGGTGTCACAAATTAGTGGCTGTTTACGAGGAACACCAAATGAGCACCAACGTGTGTGTTCCGCGCGTCGCGTAAGTGAGATATCAATAATCGCCATTATTATTCGAGAACCTACAACCTCGTATCGTTGCCCGATTCATACGACAGGTGTCGAACAAACAGACAGAAACATGCACACACACACACACAGTCTCGTGGGATTTAAGCGTCCTGCGCTCGCACGCGAAGCGACAACAGCGCAATTATGATCGTTAATAGAGAGTTTTAGAATAGGAGGCCCCAAAGCTTGGGGGCCCCAAAGAAATAGGGGCTCACCACTGCGCATGCGCAGAACCCAAACTCCGTTTGGGGCTTTGGGTTGGCGCTTGGACCCCCAATTTCTTGGGGCCGGGTTGCGTCGGCAAACATGGCGGCGCCCTTTTCGCTCGCTTCGGAGCAAATTCGTCATGGTCGCTGCAGTATTAGCCCATTTCAATGCCAATGAATAGTGCAACCGGCTTTCGCTTTGCTTTATCTCGCTCAAATCACAAAGAATGAGCGGTGGGCTCGCCCCATTTTAAAGATCGTCCCCGATTCTGGCCTTTTCTAGGCCTAAACATACGTCGTACCTGTTGACATGGTAACGTATTGCTACTCCGTGGCTCCGAGTAGATTTCGTTCGTGGCACGATACCTGCAGCTTGAAAACAGGTATTTCAAGGCTTCAAAGTCGCTCCAGCTCAGATCTAAATAGTGCAGCTGCTCGCAGAGTATGCGCGCTCGCGTTCGTCTGTCTAGGCATAGTTGAAGGCCTAAATCTTCGGCTGCAGATGGTCAAAGCCCACACGAACGCCCAACAAATTCGAGAACGAGCCATACCTAAAACAGCGCGTAAACACAGGAGGAAGAAAATAGAACACAGGAAAGAGAGCTGACTCCCAACTTTTGTGTTGTGAAAGAAAGAGAAAGAGGAAGCTTCAGACATGAGCCCACGCGCACCCACAAGGTAAAAAGAAGAAAAAATAAAAACAGATACATTACTAAGTTGCAGTAGAAAAGGAGAAAACTGACATTATAAGGTCACGACGAAAAAAATATGAGAAAAAAGAAGAAAGAAAAAAAACAACGTGGGCTTCATATCTGAAGCTTCCTCTTTCTCTTTGTTTCACAATACATAAGTTGGGAGTCAGCGCCCCTTCCTGTGTTTTGTTATCTTCCTCCTGTGCTTGTGCGCTGTTTTAGGTATGTCTTCTAAGTACCGGCTAGCTCAACTTTTTATGTTACTACGAGAACAAGCGCCAAATTAGCGCACTACGGATTGGATTGTTTCGGCTACACCCGAAGCGGGATGGCCGAACGAGTCGTGGCCGATCCAAGGCCAGAAGAAAATGGCGGAAGAGAAGGCTCCCGCGCGCGTTCGCTTCTCGATCGACGATGACATTTATGTGCTACGCGAAGTGTACGCCGCTAACCCATTCCAGGATTCCAGGAGATGGACTTCAATTGCGAAAGGGTCTCCGAAGCAATCGGAAAAAATTTCTCCACGCGGTCCATCCGCGACCGGGTCGACCTGCTGCTGGCACAGTTTAATACGAAGTACAGGTTTCCCGGTGAATTTTCGTAACGTAACGTAAAAAAAAAGGGTCTTTGTGAACGAGCCTTTAGCCACGGAGTAGCAATACGTCACCATGTCAACAGTTACTACGTATGTTTAGGCTTAGGAACGGCCAGAATCAGGTACGATTTTTAAAATAGGGTGAGCCCACCGCTCATTCTTTGTGACTTGAGCGAGATAAAGCAAAGCGAAAGCTGGTTGCACTATTCATTGGCAATGAAATTGGCTAATACTGCAGCGACCATGACGAATTTGCTCCGAAGCGAGCGGAAAGGGCGCCGCCAACTTTGCCGACACAACCCGGCCCCAAGTAATGGACTTGTTCCAAAACCGACGCGCACCATCGCGGCAAAATACCACGCAGTGCACTCTGGGAACTAGTTGGCCCCTCAGTTTCGGTTTCGACTGAGCAGCTTCATCTCATGCTATCACGCCGCGACCGAGCGCGCTGCTTGCGTTTTCGATTATCTGACTTGTCACGAACGTGCAATCCACTCATTCTCGAGCGATACAAAACAAAGACCGGGGCACTTTTCCTGGTTCCCGAAACACCGGGTATTATGGGTGCGTATGCAAACGTAGTAAGACGTGGCTAATTAGTCAACTCACCCCACGAGTGCATCTTTGAGTTCAATTTCAATAATCCCGTCTAATACCAGTGAACTACAACCGAAATTTGGTCACCTGGAGCCTTACACGTATTTTGTTTGCCAAACGTCCGCTTCTTGTTAGTTAATGGGGCGAAAAGCAAGCCGCGCATCCTCACAGGAGTATCAAAGTTGAGCCCAGCGTTGACGCATGAACTTTTATGGAAGCGCAATAAATTCGACCTCACTACTGCACAAAGGTTACTATGATGTCTTCCTCGTGTCATCATATATCTCCCACTCAAATTTTATGCTGATGGAAGATTAAGTTTTCGCAAACGCTAAGATCGGCTAGCCAGTGGCGTCACGAGGGTCAGCGGCACCCGGGGCGGTAGCCCCGTCGAACACCCCCCCCCCCCCCCCGGTTCGCGCGTGGCTCGCCGCGACAACCCCCCCCCCCCCCCCCCCCCCCCCCCGCTCGCGACACCCCCCTGAGCGCTGCACCCGGGGCGGTCCGCCCCCCCCCCCCTTGTGACGCCACTGCGGCTAGCTACGACCGAGGCCCTAACAAGCGTCCCCTACTCCTCGCTAAGCCTTTTTGGACGAGCTTTTACTGACGCCCAAGATCTGTGCCTGAACGGTGTGTCTGAAATTATCTCGGCATACTCAGGCAGGAAGAAAGCAAACATATAACAAATATTATGGTCATTAGCAACCATCAAACGCGCTTTGAATAATTTCGTTCGTTTGGCGCACCGCATAAGGGTTCATGCACGTCCGGCGCACTTCCGGCGAACTGTGCGACTTTCTTCACACAAGTGTCCGACTTTTGCTTTCTTAAAACGGTTTGTATGTGCGAATGTGCCCATATGATTGCAGGATAACTTTATGCGCATACGCGATGTTGAATATTAGGGAAATGTAAGCGGGTGGGGACTTCACTTTGTGCAGTGCTGCGGGTCAGTACAGATAGGAGATAAGAAGTGTGTTAAAATTGAGCTTTTCAATGGCTCGTCCACATAGCTCGATTGGAACGCTAACAGAAAGGCTCAAGTACAAAAATACAACAAGCATGTGTTAAGACAAGATATACGTCTCGGGCTTGTGCTAAAGCTTCGAGCTCTGGCCATTTAGGTTAGAGACCACAAGTGACGCTCTCGGGACCACGCTCTGTGTATAATCTCGTGTCGACGTGTCAATCGAAACCGAAACCATACCACTCTCCTCCCTGGCCAACTAGTTCCCAGAGTGCAACGCGCGCCGTGTTGCATGCAGGGCTTTATGGAAGTAGTCTATTGGGGGGCCCACGCTATTTCTCGAATTTCACGTTGGGGGCGCGCGCCAACCCAAAACCCCAAACGGAGTTTGGGTTCTGCGCATGCGCAGTGCTGAGTCCCTAATTCTTTGGGGCCCCCGAGCTTTGGGACCGCCTATTATAAAACTCTATAACTGTCGTGCTGCTTCAGCTACAGGATGGGCTAAAAGCAAGCTACACTATACCAGCGTCGTGCCTGTGACCGGGGAATGGCCCGTCGAGTTCGCAGATATTTCCATTGGCGCACATGATAGCCAGGTATTTAAGGGCGTGCACTCTCTTGTGACCAGAGAAGTAAATCTTCTGATTCAGAGACGGTAGGCAGATGGGTCTTGCTGTGCCGTTCCAACTGGTGTTACCCTCCCTATTATTTGTACCGCAAGCCACAATAAAGTGTCGTTTCAGCGCAAATGTATTACGTTTTAATAATTTTTCACTGTTAAGAAGTTCGTTCGTTGTCCACAATGGCGCTGCATGCGAAAAGGCACCAACGTGTGTGTTCCGCGCGTCGCGTAAGTGAGATATTAATAATCGGCATTATTTTGAGAACCTCCAACCTCGTATCGTTGCCCGCTTTATACGACAGGTGTCGAACAAAAAGACAGAAACATGCACACACACACACACACACAGTCTCGCGTGATTTAAGCGTCCTGCGCTTGCACGCGAAGCGACAACAGCGCAATTATGATCGTTAATGTTTTGTTTCGGGGTACGAGGCGTTTTGCATTTCGCAATCTTTAATTTCCGGTCGGCTGCGACCGGCTGTGGCTGGACGACGCCACCTCTCTGCGCCTCTCTCTTCCCGACAGAGTCGCGTCGTTCGAACTCGACCGCGCGGCGAAGCAGCCTGTCGTCGGCACGTGCGTGTGCCGCCCGCCTCTTCCCGTTGTTCTCCCCGACGGACGGACGTACGGCGCTCTGCTCGTTGGTGCGTCGCATCCTCCTCGGCTGGGATGAGCCAAAATGGAGCGTCCTCCTCTTGGCGATCGCGCAGGAAGTGTAATAACGTGTACTGCGTGGCAGCTGCCGCGGCTCATCTCATCTCCGCGCTCAAGGTCGGGGCGGGATGAGAAATCCTATAGCGGGCCGCCGCGCGTGGTGTAATGGTCCGGTCCGCCGAGTCCCTTTTTACGTGCTCGGGAGTAGTTTCTTTCGCCATCTCGCTCTCCGCGCTTTCTTCGGGTTTCATTAGGAACTTTTGGTAGACCGTTTCTCCACCTCCGCTGCAGCGCGCGGAGACCGTCGTACAAAATACACACAGTGTGCACTGCAGACACGGCGACGGGAGTATCTGGGGGCACGCCTCGGACTTGTTGGGAGCATGTTTGCGTCACACGTGTTTGTTCTTTGGACGTGTGTGTCTGCAGACAATTGTTGTGCGTACCAACGTAACATGACCGCCATACGCGCAAGAAACGCACGCCTCAGAGACAGTGTCTGGAGACTGTCTTTTATATGATGTATTAGCGTGTGATCGCGGCTGTAGAGACGAAACTCCACCCGAGCACATGCCAGGTTAGTGTTGCTGGGAGGATGTCGAAGGATACGACGCCAGTGAAATGGCACCCCGAGGGCGCTGTCAGCTCATGAGTGCAATCTCCTACTCACATTCGGGAGTTTTAGAATAGCGTGGTAAAAGCTTTACGTGCGCAAAGAATAGCATCGTTTCCACTGCGCATGCACCGAACGCTAACAGAGTCTCGCACTTTGCGTTATTTTTCGGAAATTATGTGCGTACGCAAAGAGTTACTGCGTTCCTCCATGGATGGGGGATTCGTGATGCGCGAGAAGTTGGATTAAGCCGAGCCAATACGAATGCAGTTAGAAAATGGCGGCTCCCAGGATCGCTGCTGCGGCCGCTTTGGCTTGCGACGCGCGAACGTTTCTCGGCTAAAGTATGGTGCATATCTGCCAAGTCTCCCGTATTACCCGGGAGATTCCGGAATTTTGTCCAATTTGTACGGTTGTACGATTGACAAAAAAATCTCTCGGAAAAAAAAAAAAAAAAACCCTTCCCTCCCCGCACTTCCAAAAGGAGTTTTTGCCGTCGCAACAAACGGCTGCAATGATAGCGAATCCCAGCTGTTTCTCGCTAACATGAGCAGTGCAACATAAATGTAATGAAGTTGTCTTCATCTTCATTTCTTGTCAATATTTCTTTTAGAGCGCAGCTTTTAGGCGCCCGTTCCCGGCTTGAGCGGCGCCGGCGTCGCCGTCGGCTTCGCCGTAACCGCGTGTTGCATTATGGGGCGTCTCCCATAATGACGTCGCACGTGACGTCCGGTGTGGCCCTCGCGTTACATTGAGACGTTTCCCATAATGACGTCACGTGTGACGTCACGGGGAGTAGGAGAGAGGGAGGATGGGAGGAGGGGAGGAAGGAGGAGGGGGAGGAGGAGGAGGGGGAGAGGAGGGAAAATGCCAGCTACCCGTTGTGCAGGCAAGTGATATCACCATTCATAAATCACATAGAGGCTCGTAGGAAAACCTGGTGTACTCGTTCTCCAAGCGGCCATCTACATGGGTACGGGTCTGTGCTGTACCCATCGATTTTTTTGGCACGTCAGACGAAGTTGGTAAATTGTGTTCCGCCTCAAATACCGCAAGAGAGGAGGAGGAGTGGAGGAGGAGGAGAGGGTACGGATGAGGAGGAGGCGCGTACTTTCCCCTCCTCCACCTCAAGAGGTGCGCTCCAATTCGGTATTACAGGGAGTTGTTAACGTCTTTCATTTTTTTCTTCCCAAGTTACAGCATTTCGTATGTGAAATAACATTTGCTACTTTATGTGGCGCTGCAAGCGCGAAATAGGTATTTTCGTCGTGGCGGAGAAACGCTATTCTAAAACTCTCATATCATGCTGTAACGCAAGCACTAAATTTAGTGCTAGCCTGCGTTAAAATTGCGTACGTTATTCTAAAGCTCCCTTTTATTTCATTTCATGAGGAGTCAGGTGATCCCGTGCATCACTAGAGGTCCACTAATGGCCCGCGCTTCCCCCGTCTGGCTGGAAATTCGAGCATTTCCTCGAGTGGGTGTATCGACCGGCCGTCTGCGGGTGCATCACGATTCATAGGGCTGGCTCTGACGTTTCTCTCGTCGTGGATTTCCGAAGCGTTCCTTCGTGGCTATTAAAGTGGGGTGGTTCCAGGCTGGAATATTTATAACTTTCTGTCTCCGAAAAAAACAAAAGCCTTATAAACTCGGTTAAACAAAAACGAATATGGGCGAACGCGGGGTTTCTGATGAATTGGGAGAGATCACCTCAAAAAAATGATGTTGTGGGGCCCCATATTGTTTGCCAGAAGAAAATGGACGAGCGTTTTGAGTTTCGCATATTTGCAGCGTATAGTGTGCGTCCAGTTTAGCTGCGTGGCACGGAATAAAACGCGGTAGGAATACGATATTACGTACCCATTATTTGCACCGATTTTTTTTTTTTTTTTTACGCAATTTGTATTTGTTTGGGTACGGAAAGGGTGCTAGTCCTCCATCCAACTCTACTCCGTCTCGACGCACAATGGAGCCGGAAGGCTGGCGCGCGGAGCACTTCCTCAGAAAAGCTCGCATCCGCATTGCAAAAGAGTGCGCGAGAGAAATTCCGATACGCAGAGTACAAAGAGCACTAATCTCACGCACATGGTTCTCTGTTGTGCGCTATTCTATATTGGTGAAGTAGAAATGCATGGTATTTATGTCATAAACATGCATGCCATATTTCGTAAACATGTCAACTGTTTGGAGGAGTTGGAGGGCGCGCAGGCAACACTGACATGAAGTCGTTTTGCCTTAGGTCTAAAAAACCAATCCAATCCAATCTTTGTGTTATCGCCCTTTCACACGTAGTCCGTACATACGCTCCCGTGTCGAACACTCGATTCGACTCATATTGGGGAGGAGATCGAACAGTCACGCCTCTAGCGGTGCGCTTCAGCTGTGGGGACAACAAACCGTATTTTCTTGTTTGTTTTTGATCCGAGAAATCGAAGATGACGATTCGAAGGCCACTCCTCGTGCGACCAAAGCACTGGTCAGAGCGAAGCGCTCGTGCCCAGACTGTGCTCGGCCAGGTTCAATTTCTTTGTTATGCTCTGTTGGTAAACACCGGGCTGTGGGGACAACAAGCTCGATAAAGCGCCCCCTATAGTTCGATCTCCTGCCCAATAGGCCGCTGGTTCTGATCCCGATTTCTTTTCGCCACATCGCTTTCAGACGGTCTTTAATCCCTTCAGTAGTCTTCAGATGTAGCAAGCGGTCGGAGCCGCCGCAAAGGTTTGATAATAAGCAGACGAAAAACTCGCCTCCGCATGACGCGTCTTGGCGCACTGATACGTACGACGGAGTAAATAAATATACCACGTGGTTTCTAAGTCTCGTGACTTGACCCGGCGGCTTGTAGCGTTGAGCTTTAGTCCATGGTATAATTAATAAAACGGAATATAGAATTACAAAAAAAATAATTGAACGTTGTTAGCTGTGCCGCACTAACTAGAAAATTAACGCATACCTAAAGGCAACATTCCCTTCCACATCTTTCTGATCCTTAACGTGTAGAAACGATACTTTGACGCTGCTTATATCGGGAATATCATTTCTCATTGGTACTCTGCAGTCGATCGCGTGCCAACAGCGAGCGTTTGCCAGATTCGTTTCGCCCCGTCAAAAGAGTTGCCCCTGTCCATACCTGTAGCTCTCAAGTTTGGGAAGCGCCTCTGGCGAGCAATATCGAATATATCTCGGTGGCGTTTCGGTCGTGCGTGATTACGCTTTTTTCTTTTTTTTTTTCGTTGCTTGCGGATTGTTAAGTTGGCATAATTTTTATTGGTGGGTATAACTTTGGGCGAAGGAGAATAACGAGAACAAAAAGGCTACAAGGAAAGCATTGCTATCGTTTTTATAGGCCACTAAAAGTGCGAGCTTTATCATACTCTTTTGTTTCTTTCAAACTTTTTTTTTTTTTTTTAGTTCTCTCGGACGCTTTGTTATTGCGCGTATGACTCTTGTAAACGACCGTGACTCTTGCACGATCGAATTTTGCGGCCGTGTTATGTGAATATACCACCTCCTGCTCGTGACGTCATCGTTAGTGGATCTCCCGACCCGCCCCAAGCGGCCAACACACCGAAGGTCGACGTGCACGTCTGCCGTTTCGCGGCGTTCGCATTGTGAGACTCCTCAAGACGCGCTGGCGGCACGCGACGTTGACTCGGATCTAGACGACGCTGCGTCGATCGACGTTTGCGGAAAGAGGGTCTTGTCTTCTAGGTGGTGGTGTTTACGCTCGATGCAGGCATTGCATGGTCGCGTCTTGCGGACGCGCTCTCGCAACGCGCTGTTTACAAGCAGCGCGACGCGACACATGCTCGCGTCACGTACCCTGTACGCAACTTTCTTTACGCATCGACATCGACAATTCATAGATAAATGCTCTTGGACATCCAGCGGAAAAAAACATACTCGTCTCCTCCTCCAAGGAGACGAGATGTTTCGACGAAACTGACAATGCTTAACAAATTAATGACACAACGGGCGGTAGCTTGCGCCACCTAGCCTAAGTCTAAAAAGACAAACATATGATTCCTCCCGCCGTCTTCAGCCAATTTTCTTCCTCTAACTATCACCAGGCAGTGTGGTATATCACCAGGATGACCTTTGGGGGATCGGGCAAAAAAAGTAGAAAACATCACGCCCCTCTTCTTTCCCCCGCGCTCTTCACGTACATACTGTTAGCCATCTTTGTCACTCCTCACTCACCCACTTGCTATAAAAGAACGTGTGTTCACGAACATGGAGGCGACATAAAGAAAGTTGACTTCGTTTTTATTTGAGTCTTCCGTCTATAGCATGACAGGGAGGGCGGAGGTTGCGAAGCGAGCCCCTCGAAAGCTTGTCACGGCCCAAAACAATAGTTTTTTTTTTTTTTTTTTGTTTTTTTTTTGCCTGCTTCGCGTCGAAGCGAGGGTTGGGCTGGCAGGAACAGTCTTGTGATATATAAAATCCGCGCGTCGTTCCGCGTGTCCATCACCGCGACTTCGTTCGACGTCGAAGCGCATCGATCAACATTTAATAACCGTGCGAGCTGCTGCAATCGATATCGGGCGGCTCGGCGGCCGCGTGGCGTGCGCCGGTGTGTATCCTTCAGGTGCACTGTCTGTCGCCTCGGCGGGACTCGGCCTCGGTTGTCCGTCGCGTTGGCTGTGTGTCGTCTGCACTCTCTAACGACCCAGTGGCGAGCAGATCGAAATGCAGGGGACGCTTCGTGCAACTTGTTTTCGACGGAGCTTACCCAACAGAAGGCCCTTGGGTTCGTAACGACATCTTCCCCGATCGAGCGTGGGGCGCGGACCCGAATATTGCTTCAGCGTTCGAGTGGTACTCGCGTTCAATTGGTGCCACGCAGAATTCGGGGAACGGATGCTTTAAAGTTTGTTAATATTGGCAGTCGAGAAGCCTTCAATTGACCTCGAAACCCAGAATGTTGGCCTTCTCTAAGAGAGAAATAACGATCCCTAAAACTGGGGTCGCACTGCTCATACATCATGCAAAGGACAGTCTGCAAACATCAGCCACCGCGAGACCTGTGGTTCGAATGCATTGTTCAAGTTTTCTACTTGAACTCGTTGCCCTGCGGCCTTTGAAGCACGGATCTCGCGGTGACTCGCGTTCGAATGCGTATGCGGAATGCCTTTTCATGTCTTTTGCATGATGTGTAAGCAGACTAACCCCGGCTTAAAAAAGTCCCTAGAGATCGTTCCTGCGCGAAAGCGGATAGCGGTGAATCCCAGGGATACAAACGAAAATAGGGATGGGTGGAGGAGCCGAAGTTATCGCCAAGCGTGACATCTGAACCAGGGCGCGAGGCCGGCGCTCTTTTTATAGCCAACGGAATTGGCCGTAGGGTGTGTCTCCTCTTCTCTATGGGCGGAACAGGCTGGAAAAGCGGCGATTCCATCCGGGCCCAGCCCGATTGCAGCACGGATAAACTGACGGACGTGCGTGAGTTTATGCGGTGTACCGTCACACGTTCTTCCGTCACACGGGCCAATGAGTGAAATAGGTTCGACCGCATGCGTGCAAGAATAAAGGTTTTGTGAAGGTTCTTCTCTCGTGGCGCAGGAGGCGTGGAACAAAACGGAAAACGACCGATCTTACCAATCGATTTGGCTATTGGGGAGGAGATCGAACAGTCACGCTTCTAGCGGTATACGCTTCGGCTGTGGGGACAACAAACCGTATTTCGTTGTTTGGTTTTGATCCGAGAAATCGAAGAGGACGATTCGAAGGCCGCTTCTCGTGCGACTAAAGCACTGGTCAGAGCGAAGCGCTCGTGGCCAGACCGTGCTAGGCGAGGTCCCATTTCTTTGTTATGCTGTGTTAGTAAACGCTGGTAAAGACCGGCTGTGGAAATAACAAGCTCGATAAAGTCAGAGCCGTATATTAGGAGAGTTTGGACAATAGGCGGAGCAAAGGTCGCCGCCAGCGCCGAATATTCCCCCCACGCTTAGAGCGTAAACTAAATTTGTGACAAAGCGTCGACCAATCAGGAGACCTCTACTCCATCTCACAAATGTCGACAGTGAAGAAAAAGGCACAGGCGCGTGAGCCTAGCTCAGCGGAACGCTATTGTTTGTACGAGACCTCGTGCATAGGAGGCACTTTCCAAAGCCATGCGCTCGTGCCCATGCCTTTGTCTGCACTGCTAGAACAGCGTCCTGAGACTGGCTGAAAGAAAGCAGTGCAAAGGGTGGGATGCGCGAGCGTCTTGAGACGCGGAGTTCCGCTCGGCACGGCTCAAATTATACTTCGTTTCACTTTACCTGCGAGCGAAGCCAAAGCTAGAAGCGCGAGACCAGCGCTTTTTGCATTTCTCCCCAGCTCGCGCGCTCGAGCAAAGCCTGAACGCACGGAGCTTCCGTGCTCGCGCTTCCAGTTTTGGCTTCGCTCGCACATAAGGTGAAACGAAGTATAGTCGTGGCACAAATTTAGAGCACGCGACCACCGCTAGGGGCTGTTTCGCGGCCTGTGGTTGGCCCGAGATGCTCGCCTATTCAAACCAATGTATGGCCAAACTCTCTCAATAAACGGCTCTGGATAAAGTGCCCCATATATATAGGGTGTATTCACTGGCGGCCATATCTGTGTGCGCTAATGCTGAGCACGTGCTGATGGCGAGCTTCCACAGTTATTTTGCAACGTTCACCTCGCACCATCAAGATTGCCGGTCTTGGCAGCCTATTAATGCGAGCTCGTTCTGAGCATGGGCTCTGAACAGTGACCTCAAATATGGCGGCCAGTGAATACCCCCTATAGTTCTATCTCCTGCCCAATACGCCACCGCCGCCGCGATGCATGGAAGCAACTTTAATCTTTCCGCACGTGCGACAACCCCGCTGCGGGCCTGCGTGTGCAGAGCACGAGGCGATACACGTGCCCTCTCGTGGATTGCCTCCTGTCTCCTGCGCACTGAAGCAGACTAAAGTTACGGCGGCGTCACGCATGCGCCGACCGCTCGGTGAGATATAGGTATCCCGTCTCGCCACGCTAATGTCAGCTCCGTTCGATTTACCTGCCCGTCCTGCACCGGTGCAGTAAAGTGTAGGGCGGTGTACTTCCGGTCGTATCTCAATACACATACCGGAAGTACACTTCCCTACACGTTTCTGCATCGGTGCAGGAGGTGTAGGGAAATCGAACGAAGCTATACTTCGTTTCACCTTATGTGCGAGCGAAGGAAAAACTGGAAGCGCGAGCACGGAAGCTCCGTGCGTTCAGGCTTTGCTCGAGCGCGCGAGCTGGGGAGAAATGCAAAAAGCGCTGGTCTCGCGCTTCTAGCTTTGGCTTCGCTCGCAGATAAAGTGAAACGAAGCTAGTGATTCTCCAGTGCACTTTCGAAGAAAAGTGGCCCTCTCCCTGTGTCAGTGATAACGTTTGAGCTAACGAAAAAAAAAAAAAAACAAAAAAAAAACTGGATAAAGAATGCGTCCTTCGGTCGTCCCGCCTCCAGCGCGAGCTTGCTACCTTCGATAGCGCTTCGGCGTCTCCACTGTACTACTCTATGGCGTCTCGTGAACTTCGGTGGTGCACGCGCAGTGAAATCACGGAGGGGAACGGGCGCGTGCAGGAAGCCGGGCATTTCAGAGAGGCGCCCTGCCGTTCCCATCCTGGCGGTGACTCTATCTGGATTTGCGCTCTGTGCGTCGTCGCCCTCCTGTCGTGCTGTGGGGCCTCCTCTCCCCCTCCCCCCATACAGCATTTTGTCATGGCCCCCCCCCCCCCCCCCCAAACCAAGATCCTGTCTACGTGCCTGGCTAGGGATATGGGGAAATGTGACGCTTAAAGGCCGACAACCATGCAGACTCGAGATTCTGCAAGGCAGAATATCCTCCTCACCATGGGGAAGGAGGAAACAGGCAATGGGGGACAGGGTAGAAGGGGAGAGAGAGGAGAGCGAGGGAAAGGTGGAAAGCGCGAACTGGTCGTCGGTGTTTAAAAGGAGCAGCAGGCGACTGCGCGTGTGTGTTCTCGAGCGTTCTCAAGCGCTCCCCAGTTGATGTTGAACCTGTTAGTAAGAGTTGTACAAGACACCGCTCTTGCTCCCTGGTCCTTCGCGATTCTGGCCTCCTAATGAGGTCCTGCCCTGGCTCGGCTCTCCCTGCAAACGAAACTGAGAGTGGCATCTCCTCAGGACCTCTGACCCCGTGCTCTTATAAATGTTACTCAAAAATAGTAATAAAGAGTCGTATTTCTTGTTTTTTTATTTTGTTGTTCTGACCTCAAACTTCGGAGCTTTTTTTTTTTTTTGTTAATAAATATGAGTTTGTTGCTGGCGAGTATTTTCGGGTGTTTTTCGATTTAGCCTAAATTACAAAACCCTATCTACAACTTAACGAAAAAAAAAAGAATAACTACAACGAGGTTACGGCAACGCTGGAAAGTGAGTATATAAACACATGTGCATGTTCGGCTTTTGTATTCTGTTTGTTCTCGCGATTTCGCGATGTCGAAAGGCTTACAGCGAAGCTCGCCCGTGGTTTCGGTGTTGTCCGCGGTTTCGTTCCAGTCAGGCGCATAAAATCCGACGGCCTTTGACTCGGTCGCGATTGTTCGTCCCAGGAACGCAAATACAGGAATGCTCTCGAAGCGGATAAAAGGCGGACTCTCTTTTGTGCGACGCTAGTGTTTATCCGAGATCGGCGGCAAACATTGCGGCGGCAGGCACAGAGGGTCGGGGCTTTCCGGGGCCTTCCGATCCAAGACGCTTTTTATTGTCCCAGAATGAGTCATGAACGTTCAATCGTTCTAAAGGAACAGGCCTCTGCGGACGGAAGAATTATCAATTTCCGAACTCTGCCACAATGGTGGGAGCCTTTGCAAAACCGCGCGTGTGAATCGTGTGAGGCGATATGCGAGCGTGATATGCCAGGTGCTCTGTTACTTTGGTACTGTCGGTCGATTGAAAATTAATTTAAACGTTGGCAATAGAAAACACCCGAAATCCGAATGAACACGCCAGCGAAAGAAAGCGTACTAAATGCAGAGTCCAAGCTCAATGTAAAGAATAGTCACTGCTCACGCTTTTTGCTTCAGAATTCGTTGTCCTGCGTTCTTATTGTGTAATGGCCCGATCTCATTGGCCGGGATAGTAAGCGGGACGCGCCACGGCTTGCCTTTCTTAGACCCTGACTGTGGCATATATAGAATAAGCTGAAAGAAAGCAGTGCAAAGGGTGGGATGCGCGAGCGTCTTGAGACGCGGAGTTCCGCTCGGCACGGCTCAAATTATACTTCGTTTCACTTTACCTGCGAGCGAAGCCAAAGCTAGAAGCGCGAGACCAGCGCTTTTTGCATTTCTCCCAGCTCGCGCGCTCGAGCAAAGCCTGAACGCACGGAGCTTCCGTGCTCGCGCTTCCAGTTTTGGCTTCGCTCGCACATAAGGTGAAACGAAGTATAGTCGTGGCACAAATTTAGAGCACGCGACCACCGCTAGGGGCTGTTTCGCGGCCTGTGGTTGGCCCGAGATGCTCGCCTATTCAAACCAATGTATGGCCAAACTCTCTCAATAAACGGCTCTGGATAAAGTGCCCCATATATATAGGGTGTATTCACTGGCGGCCATATCTGTGTGCGCTAATGCTGAGCACGTGCTGATGGCGAGCTTCCACAGTTATTTTGCAACGTTCACCTCGCACCATCAAGATTGCCGGTCTTGGCAGCCTATTAATGCGAGCTCGTTCTGAGCATGGGCTCTGAACAGTGACCTCAAATATGGCGGCCAGTGAATACCCCTATAGTTCTATCTCCTGCCCAATACGCCACCGCCGCCGCGATGCATGGAAGCAACTTTAATCTTTCCGCACGTGCGACAAACCCCGCTGCGGGCCTGCGTGTGCAGAGCACGAGGCGATACACGTGCCCTCTCGTGGATTGCCTCCTGTCTCCTGCGCACTGAAGCAGACTAAAGTTACGGCGGCGTCACGCATGCGCCGACCGCTCGGTGAGATATAGGTATCCCGTCTCGCCACGCTAATGTCAGCTCCGTTCGATTTACCTGCCCGTCCTGCACCGGTGCAGTAAAGTGTAGGGCGGTGTACTTCCGGTCGTATCTCAATACACATACCGGAAGTACACTTCCCTACACGTTTCTGCATCGGTGCAGGAGGTGTAGGGAAATCGAACGAAGCTATACTTCGTTCACCTTATGTGCGAGCGAAGGAAAAACTGGAAGCGCGAGCACGGAAGCTCCGTGCGTTCAGGCTTTGCTCGAGCGCGCGAGCTGGGGAGAAATGCAAAAAGCGCTGGTCTCGCGCTTCTAGCTTTGGCTTCGCTCGCAGATAAAGTGAAACGAAGCTAGTGATTCTCCAGTGCACTTTCGAAGAAAAGTGGCCCTCTCCCTGTGTCAGTGATAACGTTTGAGCTAACGAAAAAAAAAAAAAACTGGATAAAGAATGCGTCCTTCGGTCGTCCCGCCTCCAGCGCGAGCTTGCTACTTTCGATAGCGCTTCGGCGTCTCCACTGTACAACGGCCGAATCGCCCCCCGTTGCATGTATGATATGTATTGAACTGCCCAAAATATGCACAGCGATAGTACCGTAATTTGTAATCTTTATACTTTTTCCTGACATTCTTTATTCCAGCCTTGGGTATTCGGAAAATACACCGTTTAGTTTGAATTGTCGTTTATTTCCAATTAAAAGAGACACTGCTGCAGGTTCCCAAAAGCTTCCTCAGCCTCCAAACTCCCTACAGCTGGACTCTCTGACAACAGAGGAAAACAGGAGTAAAAGCAAGCATTCGAACGTCTGCCCAGTGGTAGATGCAGCACTAGTAGCAGAAAATATGGAACCTGTGAAGGGTGACAGTCTGCGTGCGAAAAACTTCTGGTATTTTAGCTTCAGGACAATTCGATTTAAGTACAATCTCAATTTTAGGACTTAAGGGACTAATAACAAGCTAGACACCTTCGCTTACGTTTGTTATACATTATTTGAGGGTTGATATAAACAAGTCCACAGATACCACCCGTGTAGTCCATTGAAATACTATCCAAATCCAGCAAAGGTCAAATGCGAGCAGTGTATATAATAAATGTTCCTTGTTTTTTTTCTTTGCCCCTGCAATTGGGCTGTCTTACTTGTGATTCTCTCCCCATCGCCCAGACTGTATTTAGCATGTTGCTCGAGCAGCATGCAGCTTTTCTGCTTCGGCGATCTTGTTTAAGAACAGAGATACAAAAAAAAAATAGTATACAAAACCTGCAAATTCATTCAGACCATCAGCAGCATTGATTGTGTGAGATGTAAATCTATTAGCGGCGAGAAGTTTTGGTGGCGCCCTCCTGTGGTTCCCCCTTGTGACGTCATTACCTTGCAAACAACACGTTCGATGGTGTTTGTTATTAGCATGGTGGAAGCTTGAAATCATTGCGCTCTCAAAGGAACACTGCCAACACCCTCAAAATTAAAGTACTTTCATTCCTCTTATTTCCGTCAATGATAAATCCCCTTTCCGACGTCATAGTCAGCGTTCGGCCAATCGTGGAAGGCCGACCACAGCGACGCTTTCGGTCGCGCACGGGGCTAATAGCTCCTGCAATTGTGGCCATATTTCTTTATTTTCATATACCAGCTGTGATTCATGAGTTGCCTGCCCTATCAACCATGCTTAAAATGTTGGTTGAAGTTTCGCCTGCAGCTACAGGCCATACCCCAATAAAGCCCCATATTAAAATTTACACTTCCTACGAAAAACACGGCAAAACAAATTAAATAGAAACGAGCGCGCCGAAAGCTAACGTCGTCACAGCCTCCACAAGGCGAGCGGGGCGAGTCGGGGAAAAATTCTCTCCTCGCCGTGACGTCACCCCGGTTCGCCGTAAGGGGGCGCCACGCGAACTTCTCGGGGCTAATTGATGAGAATGTCGGTATGCTGTCTCCACGTGATTCCGATGGTGTTGAAGATTTAAGCTTAAACATTTTATTATTATTATCCCCAGGTTATTGGAAAGTTACAACGGGTACGCGGAAGAACTTGACATTTTTGATTCTAGCTCAAACAAGTTTCGTCATTCGGTTGAAAGTATGTTCGAGCTAATGCTGTCCTAAAAAGTATTTTTTCTTGTCAAGCGAATAACGCTTGACAAGAAAACTGTAATGTAATGACTGTAATGAAATGCCAACGCGCTAACATTCTCTTTCTATGCGTGATGAAATGTATTGCTTATGTGTTCTTGTCTAGTTGTAATGTTTTTATGTTTTACTCGTCTTAATGTGTGTGTGTGTGCAACATATGTATGTTTCATTTTAGTATAAGTGTTTAAATATGTCGGTGTGCCTCCACCAAGACCTTATGGTTGTTCCTGGGCACCAAATAAAATGATTTATTATTATTAATATTAATATTATTAGTAGTACCGATATTATTAATTTTATTAATATTATTATACATCGCTCGTACCCTGAACGTTAGCCACGCGGCTGGGGACCGGACTGAACGAAAGCGACACCAGGTGTCCAAAATGCGAAACTTTCTGCTGGATGTTTCGCGATATCGCTCCCTGCGTCCAGATACTTGGTCGTCTACCGGATCAAGCACGATGCCGTCGGTCGAGTGCGGGTGGGCGAGCCATAAAACAAAGTACCATATCCTTCCTCGACCCGATTAGACGAGTTCTCCGGTTCGTATGATGCGGTACATTTCCCGCTATTTGTGGAAGGTCGAGATTACTTCCATAATGCGATTTCGGGTGATCACGTCGTAGTGCTCGGCTAAAGGGTTGTCCACGCGGAACACGACTCCCTCCGATGTCCAGCGGGCACGAATTTCGATCATTTTGTGCCCACGGCGGACGCTTTTGCGCCCCCTTGCAACAACGCGCGGGGTTGACGCGCGCAACTGCGCTATTAGCGGCGAGATGTTTTGGTGGCGCCCTCCTGTGGTTCCCCCTTGTGACGTCATTACCTTGCAAACAACAAGTTCGATGGTGTTTGTTATTAGCATGGTGGAAGCTTGAAATCATTGCGCTCTCAAAGGAACACTGCCAACACCGTCAAAATTAAAGTTCTTTGATTCCTCTTATTTCCGTCGATGATAAATCCCCTTTCCGACGTCATAGTCAGCGTTCGGCCAACCGTGGAAGGCCGACCACAGCGACGCTTTCGGTCGCGCACGGGGCTAATATCTCTCGTTGACCTTTCGCTTCCCTTCTGTTCGTTTATTATTTATTTTTGCTTCTATTTCTGAACGGTTGTTTCGTACTTGAGGGTGCTTAATCCCTAGCGTGGGCACGACGGAGACATTACGCGGTCGAAGTGACCTTGGACAGGTGCACCAGGTAAAAGCCGGAAAGTGACTCGCGGTGTTTCATCTATGTTGCCTCGCAGCCAGCTCGCCCCGCATATTTTCCTCTGCTTGCGCAAAAGAGAGGTGATACTTATACCGTACACGCGGTCTTCCAAAACCAGGAAGTTTGCTTCTCTGTTGAACCGGGCTACCGTTACATATTATATTGGTTCGAAGGAAACGCCATTACCGTTACAGTTCCAAGGGTGTATAACTGATCGTCAGTTTGACGTTACATTTGTGTGTGTGTGTGTGTGTTTTTTTGTTGCTAATTTTGCTAACATAATTTTTAGATATAATAAAGACACATTCACGCAGGGGCGTCCGCTTTCGTTTTTCTTTTTTCCTTTTTTACGTTATGTTTTGATGTGACCCTAAGCGTAGAGGCTATGCCCCGAGTCGCCGGCACATCCGTGCTTTGTATGTCGCGTGCAAAGTGGTTGCCGCGTTTCGCGCCAAGCATGGATGCCCCGCTGACTCGCGGTCGTGAGCAGACGTAAGGTCCCGTAACTTAACGCAACGTAAGCGAATTGTACTGTGCGAACTGGCTTATAGGTATCGAGCGACATTCTTCGGACGAAACTGTACGTCGAATTGAAGATCACTGCAGTCACTGACAGAGTGAGATCGGCAGGGAGGAGCTTCGGTTGTTCCGCCTCCAGCACGTGCTTCCTATACCTTCGATAACGCGTGGGCGTCTCCTCGTCAGCCTCGAGCGTGCACGGGCAGCCAAAGCACGGTGGAAGGCAACGAACGCGAGTGCGACTTCAATGCGGATCTTCCTGCCGGAACAAAATAAAAAAAGGAATCCGTACAAATTGCTCCCACACCCGCCAAGTCACAACTGTGAAATAGGTAGATATCTACTGGGCGCCATATTTGAGAGCGGTGTACACAGCGCATGCTCAGAACAACCTATCTTTTCAAAAGAACTACACTCTTGATCGTGCGCGATCCACGTGGCGGAAGCGTTGGGTAAGCTCATCACCAGCTTGCGCTCAGCTGCAACGGACTCAAGCCTGGTTCAGACAGTTGCGTTTGACTGTGTTTGACTGCGTTGCGGCAGCGAGAAACCAGGACATTCCTGCTGCTTATATCGCGTGCCAAGAGGATTCCTTGAATTGGATTCCACGCTTCATACGAAGCACAGATGTGCCGGCCTATGCTGTGAGAAGGACACAGTAGCACCTAAAGTGGCAATAACCTGTCCTGTTGTGGCCATGATGATGTGAAGCGAACGGAACAAGAGGAAACAAACACTGAAGGTCGGTTATGGCTGCACCCATGCACAGCTGCCTGAAAGCGTCTCTACTCCATCCACCCTCAAAGGGGTCATGAAACGATTTTCCTACTTCTTCCTCCTTAGCTTTAATCCTCAACTCAAATGCGAATCGTGAAAGCACGTCGTCGTGACATTCTTCGGCACCGGTGCGAGGACTCCTAGCTTCTACCGTGCTTTTTATGCACACCATAGAAGTTGTCATTCCCCAGTGACGATAAGTTCCGTTAGGGCACTCATTGGCCACGAACGCAAATCCGAATATTCGTCGACGGATTTATTGTTGACGAGCGCATACGTCTAAGTGACGCAGTTCTCGTGTCCAATGCGTGAGCTGGGCTCGGCTGACGTCAGGTTGGCACCGCTGACGCGCTTTTGGAACCGCGGATGTATCGTAGTGAAAAGGCAGAGAGCTTTCGAAGGAAAGAAGGTACAAAATAGTCTGCTATATTTTTAAATGTTCGTACCGAAAAGCTGGCTTTTGACTTTCTACCCTCTTTCTTTTGGGCAACTAAACGATATGTGATTAGTAAAGTCCCAATTTAAAATCATTTATCCCAGCCCAAAATTTGTTTCATGGCCCCTTTAAGGGTGAACGGAGTTTGTAAGGGGTATTCGCTGGACCATATATAGACGCTTTACACACGCGCCAGATTGAGCCGCCATAGCCGCCCTTCTCTTGTCTTACCGAAATGCCGAGCCACTGAAGCGGGCGTTGACGAGTCTCCACAACGGCCTATGCTGGGGGGAAGGACACAGTAACACTTAAAATGGCAATAACCTCTCCTGCTGTGGAAATGAAGTCAAGCGAACGGAATAAGAGGGAACAAAAACTGAAGGTCAGTTATGGCGGCGCCCATGCACAGCTGCTGTAAAGCGTCTATATGAGAGACCTGTTTAGAGCGCATGCTCAGAACGAGCTCACATTAATAGACTGCTAAGACCAACAATCATGATGGTGTAGAATGCACGTTGCAAAAGAGCTGTGGAAGCTCGCCAATCAGCACGCGCTCAGCGCGATCGTCGAGAAAGAAACGTGGCTTTATTTTTTTACTTATTTTTCTTTCTTCAGAGGCATCAGGGGGAAGAATGGGCGACACGAAACCACCGCCATGGTCTTGTCAGCCAACGAATTGCACCTCGTTCATTTCTTGGCGCTATCTGGCGTTGCCATCGGAGCTCGCGCTTCGCCCGCCGCTTCGTGTATGACAGACCCCTTTTATGACGCAACGCCCCGGTCGACTCAGCTTCAGCTCATGATGGACCGCAGAGGAGGCTAGCAGCCATCGGAGCCAATCCAATGCCGCGCGAGTGTCGCGTGGCCTTCGGGAGAGACGCAGCGTCACTTGCAGTGTTGCGCAGTAGTGGTTTTCCCGCTAAATTTAGCGGTTTTCTGGGTTGTCTATTGGTAGAAATGGCGGCCGTTTGGCGGTCGTCTGGATTAGCGGTTTTCGAGTCATGGTAGCGTTTTTACTGGCGGTGTAGGATCTTGTAAGGGTTTACATTTACGAATAATAATTAACCTAATTGATGTGGCAAGTTATTCATAGGGTCAGCTTTGCTTTTTGTCGGCGAAATTGTCGTCAATGAGAGTGGAGATATTTCAGTGGCAAACCTCGAAACGTGCTTTCAACTGATTTGCGCTTCCGTGTATGAATTCGTTTTCCAAGTCCGCCAGATGGAATGGGCCCGTGGAACTACGCACAAAAAATAGAAAACATAGGTGTGTGTGGGGGGAGTTCTACAGTCTTCTAAGCTTCGAGACTGGTTAGTGTAAGTTGCATGCCGGTACGTTAGACGAGCCAGATGCCCCGGAAAATGTAGCCTTTTGCGATGCATGTGAATTTAGTCGCTGAAGCTGCCACCATCTATTGCGATGAAGATAGCAACGTTGGAGGTGTGGGTCGGCAAGTATGGCAAGATGACGCGCGTCTCGTAACGCCTGGTAACAATAAGATCATGCGGTGTACTTACATCGTAATGTGCATGGAAGCGGTCTGCGTCGAGGAACTTAGCTCCCTTCTAAAGGCCGGTTCAGACACTTGCGGTTGAGTGCGTTTGACTGCGTTGCGTCAAGAACCGAAAGCCAGTCACCGGCACATCTGTGCCATCAAGGAATCTTCTTGGCACGCGATATAAGCAGCAGGGATGTCCTGGTTTCTCGCAGCCGCAACGCAGTCAAACACAACTGTCTGAACCAGGCTTTAAGGGCTGTTTATACTCCGACGTTGAGCGCAGTGAACGCAGCGTAGCGCAGAACGCGCGCCTTTCATTGGCCGGCAACCAGGAACTCGATATCTGCGACCAATCAGTATCTGTGCGCGCTGCGCTACGCCGCGCCCGTCGACGTTACGTTGAAGTATAAACGTACCTTTAGGCTTGTTTTGTGTATCGTACTGTTTTTTTTTTTTTACTATATATAGCGGTGAATTGCGTTAAAAAAGTTATTCTTGTCCTGGTCTTGAAATTTAGCTTTTTTTTTTTTCTGTTATCGTTCATATTGCGTTTTTTTTATTTATTTGGTAGCACCGGTTACGAGAGAAAAGTTCACCGTGCTGGATTGGCTAGGACTCAAGCCCCTCGATGTGGCTTGTAGCGTGGTCCATCGTAAGGTGATTCGAGTTTAGTTGGCACATCATTGCGTACACGCCGTACGTGTTTGTACCCATCGGCATGTGCGCGATGGTCCGGGAACGAGTTCATTCTTAACTTTTTTTGTGTGTGTGTGTGTGTGTTTGTTGCGGGGGCGAGTGGGACCCAGGCCAAGTCCGGATCGTGACGGAACTCTCCAAGGTCGACACCGTATAAACAGAATCATATTAATAATCGCGCGATAAGAAGTAAGAGAAGTGGCGTCGTTTCTTTTTTCTTTTTTCTTACCGTGGGGATGCGTCAACGATGCGTATGCATACTCCGCTTTTTTTGTTGTTGTTGTTTAGATGGGTGCGGTTAAGTGCGTAGCTGGTGTGAGGAAGCTTCGATGGTCCGCGATGTCCTTGGAGCCGATTTGGAGCACGGCGGCTTGGTCATTGCGTTTAAACGAGGACTAACGGTACTCAACTTGTTTAATGATGGGTTACACGAGCGCGTACGAAGATACGAGGGTAGTTAAACATTTTATCCGCACCCTGGGTGTAGAATGTATTTGAATCAACTTTCAGGAAAGACAAATGGATAATTGTTCGACATTTCGACGCCCAGCTTTTCAGAACACTTTGTCCGTCTGTTAACCAGCTTTCGTACGCGCCAGGAAGATACACCGCTCTCTCTACCTCTTCGTCGGACGTGAACTTCAATCCTCGTAGGGCTTATCGTAATAAGCCCTTATTACTACGCAGGTAGACCCTTGATTGATCTGCAAAATGATTTGTCATATCATAAACTGTCCCTCGTCTATCCGACAGAATCAAGTAGTTCACGTGAACCTCAATGTTTATAATGCAGGTGGCGATGCCCGGTGTCTCGCCGTGTGAGCAAGGGCCCCTGGAGAGCGGATCATTTTTGAATCGCCCTCGTAGAAATCAAAGAACATAATAGCAGACCACTCGCCGGGGTTGTACGGATAGAAACTTAGGGAGAGGAGGAGGTGGGAAGCCGCGGGAATGTCAGGGGGCCAAGCTCTGGCCCGAATCATTAGTTGGTAGACGCAGAGCTAGCCGCCTTTGTCTCTATGCTTGCTTTTCGAACGCGAACGCCGGACACAAGCGTTCGGCGTTCAGACAGCGTGTAGAGACAGAGGCAGCTAGCTACTCGTCTACTCGCTAATTTTTCCAATCAGAGTTCGACTTCTAGACGGTGGTTTAAAAAGCGCTCAATTAATTTTGATACAGAGTTCGACGCTCTGACGTGCCCACACGCTCTCTCCCCTTCCTCTCCCCTCAATCCGTACTATGCGCCGTAACGAACCTGACCGAAAAACACAGCCCCGAAGACAAGCTCCCGAGGAGCAGAGTTACTCGGCAAGTGGACGGTGGACGATCAGGCGCTGTTCTGACACTGGGTGAGGTTGCGCACGCACACCGAAGGAGCAAATTTGCACAACGAGTTCCGGTGGCGTGCACTTTTATTCGCCCAGAGTGCAGCTTTACTGTCCGTGCTCCCTCGGCGTTTCATTTACACGGGCCCGGGTCGTTAGCATAATGGCGACTGCCGATTTTCGGACTGACTCTCTCTTCCCTTTCCTCCCCCCTTTCCCTGCGTGTGTGCGCGCGCGCGCTTAGGTTGTGCAAATAGTCGCGCGTGGACGTGGGAGCAAATAGTCTACAACCGGGAAGCGTCTTCGAAGGCGCATGTTGACATAGCGCCGCTGTCTCCGGGCGCGCCAACCGGTTTCTATACGCTTCTTGGCCCGTCCGACTGGACCTCGGGGGAGGGAGACACTTTGTCCCTTTAATTCCGCTTATGGACGCTTTCCATAAAAAAAAAAAAAGTAAAAAAAAAAAATGTCTAGTGTGTGTGTGTGTGTGCGTGTGCGTGTGTGTGTGTGTGTGTGTGCGAGAGAGAGAGACAGAGAGAGAGACGACAGTGCGGTGCTCGGCCTTTTCTGAAAGTGTACTTTCTTGGAAGCTGTGGAATCTCTGCACAATGGCGCACACAAGTGCGAGCTCCTTGCGTTCGATATCACCTCGGCTGCACGAGCCCCCGTGCGGCTGGAGCACAAGTCGAAGCTACCCGCTATTTGCACGTTTCGCGGTGTCGGTTGTTCCACCATTGTGTGGTGGATCGGATCTTTTAACATTCGGCCCGTGACTCTCCAAAGGGGTTTATATGCTTTCCCTAGGGTCCCTAGAAAGACTGGCCAGTCTCCCGTTCGGAGGCCTCTCTCCACCCAGCCTGATAGTAGCGCCGTGGATGAAATTGCTGGGGGCGCTGCGCGCAGCCGGCGTGCTACTGTATCTGCTGTCTTCCTCACTTACTACCATCTTCAGTCTCAACCAGCTCGACGAGAAAAGCATCGTTGACTTCTCTGCCTTCTTTGCAAGGGCATATTTACCTTTTTTAGGCTGTGAGGTGCATGCAGTGACGATAACAAACTCAAGTTCTTCATCCTCCCCTTTTTCCGTCTTTACACCAAAGCAGTGAACAACGAGAGAGCAGGAAGGCGAGGATGGCTAAGGCTTCTGAAGGCCAGGAGGTGTTAATGATTCATCTGCGATGTGCTCTTTGCTTGTGTCAGTCGTATTTTCTCCAGATTTCTTTCGTGGTTTGGCAACTGCCAAATTCTAGCACGCCGATTGCTCGCCGCGCCGCCACGCGCTTTCATTCTGCAGCAGTTGCCGACGGGTGCAGTGGACCGAACTAGCTAGTCTTTCTAGGGACCATACTTTCAGTGTCGGCGTCTTGCACGCACACTCGTGCACTTAGAAACGTCTTGCGAGGCAACGGGCGGGCGCTTATTGTATACCTTGGGCTCCGCTCTCATTTGTCACGAAACGGATTTCGGACCTTTTCCGAGAAGCGTTCTGCGCACGCGCGAGCACTCGATGCCAAGCGGCGGAAGTCGGTACTAGAAATCGAGGAAATTCGGAAGGAGGCTGTGGATCAGCGAGTAGAACACGTAATTGCAGCATATATATAATTGTGTTACACAAAAAAAGAAAGTGGACGGAAAGAAAAACATGACGTTTGGGTGGTCTCCACAGATCCCCCTCTTTAGAGTCGCGTTGGGCACGCGCCGCTGCTCGGAGAGCGAAGAAACTGGTAGCGTGGCTCCCATAATCGTATGGTAGCGCAGGTAGGTCACTTCCTCGATTTTTAGTTCGTGCAGCCACCGCCTGGTGCCGTCGGTATGTGAAAAAGGTCCATTGCAGTTAAGTGTGACGAGGTCAGACTTAAATGCGGTAATGGGTATAGTTGGAAATAACTGCTAGCCATACTTAAGCGTAAGTTTATGTTTAGGATGCTCGTCGGGCCTGTTCGGCCCGTTCACATGTAGAATCTGACGCGCGAAACCTGTGACGTATACTCACTAGAATTTCGCCAACCCTCGTTATCTGCACCGGGAACATCGAGCGCTTCGCATCAAAATGACATGAAGTACGCACACTGTGAAGGGACAGTCTGCTTTATTAATACAACGCGATAAACTTGGTCGGATCCGGCTCACTCGGTTTACTAGACCTGCCAAACCGGTGACAGACGGCGACCGTCAAGGAGCAGGCGGATGACGTCGAAGTATTTCGGACATTTTTGCGCCGCTAAAAGATCAGTTACACCCAGTCATCGTGTTTATATGCGGTGCGTTTGCTCGTCGCGACTGTTGAGGAATCTTTACCGCGTTACGAATCGCACCAACCCGTACTGCCCGTATCGCCCGCACGCGCCGCTTCTCCGTCTGTCGCTCGCCGCCAGGTTTGTTTTTCCTTTTTCTCTTTTCGGCTTTAGCCACTTCGGCTCGGATACGGGATCGGCCAGAAATCATGCTCCTCCGAAAGCTCGCTCCGCCTCGAAGGCCAAACGTCATAGCGATGTCGAGCGGCCATTGGTGGCGTCCGCGTTTCTCCTTCGGGTGACTGACAGACTTCGGTGAGGTGCCAGGAATACCTTACTCCGCGAGAAGCGCGCGCAACCTTTTCGGAGGCGTTCGGTCGCGTTCACACGGGGCATGTTTCCCGAAACCTAGTTTCGCGACACTAAATTCGCCAACAAGAAGCACGATGGGAATATACCATTAACTGGCCCGTGCAACTAGGGTATCGGGAAAGCTTTGGGTCCTCCGAGCAGCTTGGGGCGTCGCACAGACCATGCGCAGTGTAACGCTTGAAGTTGCGTGGGGCAACCCCTCGTCTTTCAAGTTCCAATGCACGAGTGCTAAATCTCGAACCCCTTTCGGTCCATGGGTTAAATAAAAACAGTTGACCCAGGTCAGGGTAACCTTGCGGTTACATTGGTCAAGTCATTCTGGTCGAAGGGAAACTGTAAAGAGGTGGTCCATAAGACTAGCGCAAGCTTCGTACGCACATGAAGAGGGGACAAAGCTCTGAAGCGGGTAGACACAGCCGCGACAACAGGACCTTTCTACCAGGAGGCCATTCGTCCGCCCAAAAGACGTCATCGAGCTCGAAAAAAAAGCGTCGTTTGTTTGCAAATGAGGCTGGTCGAGGAAAACGGAAGACCTGTCTCGGAGAGCGGCGAACCTTGAAGTATGACGTCGGTCGTGGCGTGGTCTGGCCTGGTCCTTCCTCTCTTCTCGGCGTGCGTGCGTGTGGACCACCTGGCATGGGGAAAGGAACGAGCTATGGGCACTTTTGCTCAAAAACAAGCTGCCTTGTTTCGGTTTCTATTTATACGTACGAAAGCGAAATAGCGTGTGCGTTGACTCGTGAGATTGTTTCGGATGGCTTTGGGGGCCGAGGGTTAGCGCTGTTAAGAAGAAGAAACTCGATGGAGATTTTGGGCCGTAATAACTTTGCCGGGAGGTCTTTAAACACATCGGAATGGCGTGTCGTTGGGGTAAGGTGGGCCGTTCGAATCTTCTTCTGTTCGAAACTTCGAACGGTTGAGGTTCTAAACACTAGATCCTTTTGATGGAAAGCCTGTCTCGCCTATGTGGTACGCGTTGGTTGCACCCGTTGCAAAGTTTTCGCGCTTTGGTTTAGCGATTTTCGAACGAATCTCGGGACGGTCTTAATTTAAACCGGCAGGTCGTACTGGTCGGACGTAGTCTTACGCCCTTTAGCCCAGCACTTGCTCCCATCACTGGTTTTGCTCGAGGGAAGCATTGTCATCAGTAGTACTGGTGATCGACTTCAAACGCCAGATCTCAAGGCCGACCGGTCACGTCGTATAATCGTTTCCACGGCAAAACTTGACCTCCCGTTTTGAACTGGGCCGACTCATTCTCATGTCACTTTACGCACGCGTCTGCATTCCCTCTCTGCACGTGCGTGTTGTGCGCGCCTGGGCGCGTGAGTTTGTGGGAGCTGGTGCGTGTATCCGTGCATGAATTAGTGTCTTCACGCACCACTGCTCAAATGAGTGTCTCGTGCGCTACTCCGTTGCGTGGTCTACTCCGAGAGTCGTGCGAAACGAAGGCAGGCCGAGACGGCGCTATCGCTTGTTCGTTTTAACTGTGTCGTAGCTCACCGACTGTATGAGAACGGCAGGGCGTCTCTTTCGGGTGCCCGGCCTTCAGCACGTGCTCCTTGCCTTCCGCCGTGCTTTGGCTGCCCGTGCACGCTCGAGGCTGACGAGACGTCGATGCGTTATCCAAGCTAGGAAGCTCGCGCTGGAGGCAGGACAAGTGTAAAAGCTCTTTGTGGTTCTCGCCCTCTAAGTGAAAATCGAGCGAAGCCGTGATGTCTTATCTGGGTATTGGAACCGACCCCCCGCATTCCCGAGCTCGCTAATCCGGAAAGTCGGCTTCTCCTCGTGTAGCGGTGTTGTGCGGTGGAGCCTTCCTTCCCTTGCCCCGTTTTTGACTGCCGCTCTTCGGCGTAGGGTATGGGGAGATTGGCAGAGAAAAGTTACGACCCTTTCGTGTAGTTGCCTTTTCAAAAACAGCTTAACTTTCCATTTTCACGCTTGCCGCCAAAAGATTTTTTTTTTTTGTTTTACACGTTTTCGGAGTTAGCAGGGAGGTACGCGCTCCTCTCAAAAGGCCCCATCGATTTTTGTTCTCTCCCCCTTCTTTTCCGTGCAACGGATGGTCCCGACTCGCCGTCGCCGGTCGCCCTGCCGCAAAAACGATTGCCAACAAATAACAAAAAAAAAAACACAAAAAATAAATAAAGAGAGAGAGAGAGATAAAGGGGGGAGAGTCGCGACACGCGCGAACAGTGAACATCCAGCCAGAATGAATGAGTTGGCCGAAGGGCGCGCAACAAAGAAAATCGCCGTTGCAGCAGCAGGGTTTGCTGAAGTGGACACCGCAACTGCAGCCTGCCCAGGAGGATGGAGGGTGGGAGAGGAGGGGGGGGGGGGGCAGGAATGTACAAGGGTTTCATTTCAGGCCCGCGCGCAGATTGCAGCGCCTCTCTATACTCCGTTCACCCCGAAATGGACAGTGCGGTTAAAGCTACGCGCTCGCCTTACCAACCAACCGTCTCCCTTTCGCCACTTGACCCTGCATTCTCTGCGCGTGGGTATGGGTGAGAGCGTGGTCACGTGGCAAAGGGCAGACGCATGATTGGTTCAACTAGCACATATCTTTTACCGTACTGTCAGCTTAGGAGTGAACGGAGTGTAGGAGTCCCCTCGTTGGCACTGGTTGTAGAGGGATTGGAGGGGAGACGTGGTTTTGATGACCCAGCGTCGTCAGTTTCGGCCGGGACGAGTTCCGAGAGCGACGGAGATCCTTGTTTGATTTGATGGAGACCGGCAGGGAAGAGACTGTCGTGCTTGCTCGTAGGGAGGAACTGCCTGCTCTTAGTTTCGCGAGTTGGCTTAAGACGATTGGGACGGGACTTGTTGGGAGTCTGTTGGGGGATTACTGCTTCCGAAAGACTTTGGGGTGGCGTTTTGCCGCTTTTTGTGCAGAGTTCTTGCTTTGACGGCGGGAATGATTCGACGTAATTGTGGTTGTGGCTTATGTGTGTTGCACGCTGGGGTTTTTCAAGTATTTCTGTTTGGTCGACAAAATTGCATGCTTTCGGTCTGTTTTTTCTTTTTTTTTTTTTCTTTTTCCCTAATAAAAAAGACAAGCTGGGATTACATTTTTTTTTTTTAAAGTATAAAAGGAATACTGTGAGCAACTTATCTTTCGCAAGCTCAATATTCCACGACTTAGGTCAAAGCTGAAATTTTGGACTAATTCGCGGGTTCTAATTTTCGCGACGCGGTGGGATCTCAATATAGATTCCAGTGTGTTTACATTTTACCGGAATTGTTTGTGGGATCTATTTTTCGCGAATTGTAGGCGATTCGCTAAATTCACAAAAATTAAGTCGTTTACAGTATATTTTAATCAGGATATTTTTGGAGCTCAAAATTTCTTTGTACTCAGTTAGGAGTCTTCCAATATTTTATGGGCAGTAACTTTGCATGAAATAAAGCAGCGTAACCATTATGGCTTCGATTCACAACATCAATGTTTTGTGAATTTTTATGGTTCATGGGATTAATGCAAATGGAGTTGCTTAAAGTATAATAGGTCACATCCCTTGGTGTCTGTGAGCACAAGGATACTCTGGTAACGTCCTCTTGTTAAACTATTAATCCTAAAAATAAGTATGTTAATTTTTGGCTACATATTTTAGATCAGTGGTTCTCAAAGGGGGGTCCGCGAAGCCCTACCTGTCTCATCAGTCAAAACCGAAATAAAAGTCTTATTTTTTTTTAGATTGGGGAGAAGCGTTCCAATTTTATGTGTCAGTTTTTTCGTCTGTATGTCAATAAGATAAGCCTACTTCATGCACCCAATCTTTATATCTATTTATTAAATCATTATCATAACTCAACTATACCTTTCCCTTGTCCCCACCAAGACCGGGGTCCTCCATCATCTCCGCTGATCCACAAGGGTCCGCAAAACATCAATGGTTGAGAACCACTGTTTTAAATTATTAAACATTTCTTATTGAATTCTTTACACTCTAAGAACATGGCAAACACTAATGTGTCTGTGTCAGCTAATTCACCAACTTGCTAAACAGCGATGCGTGCATTGAGTTTGTTAGCGAAACTGTTCACCTTGTTTGGTTTTGGATTGCTTGAGTTGTGGTTAGTGGTGTTGTCCTTTGTCTCACTGCATCTTTGAGTTGTGTAGTAGTGCCTCCAGGGGTTTCTTGCATAGTTTTTGCTCTTTGAATGCTGGAACCTGATGAGCAGTTTATGGTTGAGGTAGGTGATTTCATGCAAGTGCCTTTACTCTTACCTCTGTGCAGATCAATGGCCTCACGCACGTCAACATACCAGTGATGCTGATGCCCGATGACTTTAAATCCTACACCAAGATCAAGGTGGATAACCACCACTTCAATAAGTAAGCATGCTTCTTTGGAGGAACAAAGATCTCGTTCACAATTTATCCGCCAGGCTCTTTCAGTTGCGCTTGTAGAGCTATGTTTCTGTGTCTTTGTCATGGAACGTGTCTATTGAAATAGAAGCAGAGTTCAGGGCCTTTTTCCAAAACTCAGAATCTAGAAAGATCATACAAAGTGTGACTGTTCAACAAATTGACGGGGGCACTTTCTTTGATATCCCAAAATTCAGGTGACGTGTTTCTTAATGAATTCAAAGGGGGTGGGCCACAAGGAAGGACCATATTAGTGCTTATTACATACCTAACAATTGACCTTAAGAGCACAGTAGTTTAAAACATTTGACAGATCATTTTACCATAGTTTGTCCTTTTTTTTTTTTTTTTTTTTTTTCAGACGTCACATGCTACATGCAGGCAAAACCACCTTCCCTTTGCTGCCTGTTTGCATACTATAAAAATGTGTTAATTCATTTACCTTTAGGTGTATGTTAAGTATCACAGTTGCATTCATACCTGCTAGTTGTCCTAGCAACAACAATTAGGATATTGCGTGGAAAGCTCAGGTTTGTTGTGGAACCTATGGGGGATTCCGGGGTTAGATTGGGCCAGGGCTGGGCAGCATCGAAGATACATGTATCTTTGGTACTATCTTCTGATGAAGTTGAGTATCTTGTATCAGTTGTCACTTTCCTGAAAGACTGTGGACTTCTAAACATTATTTTTTTCTGTCTCTCTCTTTCTTTTTTTGCTGGAAAAGGAGAGCAAGTGAAATAAACTGGTGAGCAGAAGACTATTCTATTTTGTAGAGAACTGTAGCCTGACTAATAATTAGAGGAAAGCTGATGCAGCAGCAGAAAGATTTGTAGAAATGTCTCTAAAACCTTGTTTCACCAGGCTGCTTGTGGAAGTGGCGGTTATACGCCATTCTAGGCTACAAGTGTACGCAATACTATTATTCCAATGAAAACTGCTGTGATGAGAGTGAGGTTTAAATAATTCTCACGGTATACATGCTGCAGCATTTCTGAAAACTAAATATATGTAGTGTAGAGAAAACTAGCATCTGGGTAATAAATATGCTAACCTATTAAAGCTATCATATAGCTTGCCTTTCAAAATAATCGAGATGTGGTTTTGGCACTCTATCAAAGTAGCATATTACAGTATTGAGTATCTGTATCGGAAACAAATCTTGCATCTGTATCTTCTGCGGGTAGCCAAAAACGATTTTTGACAGTATTGGGTATCGGTATCAAAGATACAATTCTGAAGTGCCTTGCCCAGCCCTGTCAGAGGCATTTGCCCAAGAAGTTAGGACACTTGATGACAGTGATTATATTCTTTTTGAACGGATATTACATAGAAGCCGTTCATGCTTTTGCATGCTCCACAAATATACTTTGGTTTTAAATGTTATCTTAAAAGGCCCCTGAAAAGAAAAAAAAAATGTTCTTTTTTAACAGTCTAGCTGGGACACGAGTGTCAAAAAATATATTTTACACACAAAAAAAATTTTTTTAGAGCAATATTGACGGCGCAAGACACGGTTTAGTTTGCAGTCACCTCCTTTCCACTTGTTTTCTCTCTCGGCATTTTGGGCGCGTGGAGGAGAGGTGGATCGGCTTCGCCTTCATGATTGAGATGGTCATTCTGGAATGACCCCGGATGTCATGGACTTCGCGCAGAATTTCAAATAATTCTCTCGCTGTCGATATTGCTCTAGAAGATTTTTTTTTTTGCATAAAATTTATTTTTTGACACGCATGTCCCAACCGGACTGTTAAAAATTTTTTTTTTTTCTTTTCTGAGGTTTTTTAAGTATTTCTATGCCATTAAAGTGAAACTAAATGTCATGCCCCTGCATTGAACTCTTTAGTGAAGCTCTTTCAAGGATATGTTTGCACCTTATACTTAATTGGTTTAGGGGCTTTGCTGAAACAGCTCTGAAAAAAGTCTTTTTTGGAAGTGTTTCTGTAATTGTCTCTGAAAATGCTCATGTTGGTTTTATATTAATTTTTCTTTCCTTGCTTTTCCCAACTACCACTGGCCTGTTGCGTGCATTATTAAGCCAGCTGAACTGAGCCTAGACTAACCCGTTCTGAAATTTCATCTTGACGTTATATGGTGTTTGCAAACTAGAGCATGCTGTTACTAGCATGCAGACTATAGGTAGTATATCCAACTGTTTTTTCGTTTTTTTTTTCTTTTATAACTCGCGGCAAAGTGTAATGGGATATTAACTAAACAGATCCTATTTCCAGTGTTTCTGGTGCCTGAGTGTTTTTTTTGCTACCTTGCTTTCAAGATCTGTTTTCTAACTGTGCTCCTGTGCCTTGTCTATCCAGGGAGAACATGCCAAGCCACTTTAAAGTGAAAGAGTATTGCCCCCTTGTTTTTCGGAACCTCAGGGAAAGATTTGGCATCGACGATGTAGATTACATGGTAGGTGCATTGTCTGTTTGCCCTGATCCACTGTTTCTGTGGCTCCTTATCACACTGACTCGCTGGTCTGATTGTGATATACCGCTAGTTTGCTGCGTATGGCTAGAATGAGGTGCCTGGAACTTCTCAAAGTAACATTAGAAGGTGTAAGGTAATACTCTGTAACAATGTCACTGCTTCATCTCATTTCAGTTCCAACATCTTGATTGGAGGTCTCAAACTGATAGTGCCTATTCTTTTTTTCAAACTCTAATGTGGGCCTGATTTTAATATGAGGTATTCAGTGGAAGTTGCTTTAGATTAGGGATTGTATGTTATCCTGTGGTGGTTGCTATGTATATGAAGACATGATATAGCATTGTTGTTTCGTAGCATGTACTGACACATCTGCATTATGTAAAACAAGGCTTGTTAGTTCTCATTTCTTTTCACTCTGTGGTGGTGGCTCAATACTCTTCATACTTCATCAACCAAGCAGGTTTACTGGTGTAAAGTTTTTGCTCAAATTCTGCTTGGCACAATGCAGATTAGAGATTTAGAACTACAAATTTTCTTTGCAGTATCTTCAATGCATTGCTCATATGTCTAGCTGTCAAGGAATTGTTTCCAGTTGGCCTTAATTATTTTGTTTTCAGAGTCCCAAAGTCCCGACAGCCATACATTGACATGAAAAGAGACGTGCGAGCCGCCGTGTGGCTGTTCCTTTTGCCACTCAACATTTATTTCTGATCACTGAGCAGGAGCCATGATCAAATATGTAGCACAATCTTGAAGACAAGACCTTTCAATAATTCGGGCTGCTGCACTCCATAGACACTTGAAAGCTTGACTAGACAAGGCTGCTCGGGCCGCGTTCAAACATCTGCCATGCGCGCAACATTGAAAGTTTCATGGACCTAGGCTGGGTGGCGCAATCTACCGCCCGATACAAAAGGTTTAGTCACAACCAGCCACCCATCCGTGTGTCTCTGCAGAACTCGCTGACCAAGTCCCAGGCCATTGCGGTGGACTCCCCTGGACGCAGCGGTGCCAAGTTCTACCAGTCGTACGACCGCCTCTTCATTATCAAGACACTGCTCAGCGAGGAAGTGGAACAGATGCACGTTCTCCTCAAGGAGTACCACCCCGTGAGTGGAAGCCAGGCTTCAGTTTGGTTGCTGGCTTTCTGCTTGAGACTGTTTTATTGCTAAGCTCCAAAAAAAAAAAATTATGCCTCTTTTTCTTCTTCTTCTTATACTTTTGGTTGTTGTACACTGTGCAACACTGTCAGCACAAATACAACATCAGTGCTTCTTTGCAGTTTACTCAGACAGAGTATGCGGAGTGAAAGTTCGTCTGCTTCTTGCACAGGGGTTGTGATGATGTCAGAATGCCGAGTTCTTATTGGCTGATTGAAAAAAATATAGTGGGTAGACCTCAAGGCATCTAGCATTGAGGTCTACCCACTAACCTTTGAATCAAAGCCAATCCGAGCTCGGCGTCATTCTAACGTCACCGCAACTCCTGCACAAGAAGCAGACGACTTGCTCTCCATATTGATAAGCACCAAGTTTAGTGCTTAGGTTACTGTCCTGCATGAGAATTCTCCGCCATACACGAGTAGTTTCTATGGCAGCCCTTTAGTTTTAGCATAAGAATAGTAAAAACTGCAGAGCACTCACACTCTGTACATTTTGTGGGAAGGCTTGGCAACTTTGTAAATTACTTTGATGTAGGTACTTACCATCAATGCCTTATAGTTAAGTACAAAAGGATACTGGAGTGGGCTGTCCCAGTTGTAATCTCAGAAAAGAGAGCCAATCCTCCACCAAGGCAAGAAACTTGAAAGAATTGCTTGCCTGGCTTAAACTCTCATCCTTAAACCCTCATCCATATCGGCTGTTGGTGTCAGCTGTTGTAGACCAGGTCAGTCGCAGTCGGTCAGGGATGTGGTCAACATCATGGAGTGAGTCAATGGAGTCCAAGGAAAGGACTTTGTTTATTTACTCATCTTATAATAAACGTTTTGAAGGAGAAATCGCTACAGTTCTCCAAGCTCAAGTTTCCCATCTCATCATTCGAGTTGTCCGAACCCAGGTCACATGATTTCTAGGGGTGGATTATGTTTCGGGGACGAGTTATCGGTTAACCAGTGATGTGATTGCTGCGCCAATTGCGCCAAACTGTGCCAAGGGGCTAACCCTGCTACATCCTGCTACATTTCGCCAAAATACGGGTAAACTGTGCCAAGCCTGCTCCAAAGGACCAATTTAGGTTGCCTTTCAAAACCGAAACTAAACTGAGCACTGTAATTGAGCAGGCGTGCGTTATGTGGCGCAAGCAGCCGCCTAGCTGACACAAAGTACCGTGCATCAATTGTCCACTCGGTCTTGCATGGTTTTCCCGGCGTCTCGCGTTTCGCGCTCTCGTCTTGTGGGTCTCGTTTCTCGTTTCTTTTTTTTTTTATATTTTCAGCGATAGACGCGGATGTGTGCAGACGCTCCGACGCTAGCGTGCCGGGTACCAGCCATGCCGTCATGCTGTGAAACGAAACCACGTTTTTGCGCGGCAGGAGTTACTTTTTGAGCTGAAGCAACGGCCGTGGGAAAACTATATTTGGTCCCTGCCTTTCAGTCACCGTGGTTCGCGCGACGTCGAATGTTGCCGGTTCCACATCACTGCAGATATGGTACTTTCTAAAATGAAACTAAGTACTGCCGCATGTTCATCAACATTCCTATTCTTGTTTAAATCATCTGTTACTACAAAAATTCATCTTTAACTCAAAGACTGCTCTGTCAAAGTATTGATTATCTAGATTCCTCTCGGTGGGCCTTCTTTCAAGAGGGACCTCGGTACGTGAAAAATCTGCCGTGAAAGAAAGTTGGTGAAGAGAAGTGAGCTAAAGCAAAGAAGGCAATGTCTGCACGCTGAACCCGCACAGCGTGCTTGTTTGTCTCGAGTTCAGTCGTTGCACTGAGCGCTCCAAGAACTTTTTGAGCTCGCTCGCAATGTCTTGCATCGATGCACTCAGGTTCTTTATTTTTTGTGTGTTTAGCTTGTACCTTGTTTGCCGGCCTGGCAAGCACGTGCCACTGGACCTGTTTTTGTCGCATGCTCGAAAGGTACATTTTGTGTACAATTTTGGGGATAAGTTAGCGACAGAGCTGAGGGGCATGGTTTCGGTTTCGATCGGACAGCCATTGTCTGCGCTCGCGCAATGAAGCATGCCCAACAGCAAGCCTGCCGAAGTTGGCCTCACGGGCATGCGAGCATGATTGCGTGACTGAGGCGCCAGCTGGGACGCTTGCCATTCATTGTTTTACGTTTGCTTACTTTTGACAAAACTCTGGCACGTCAAGAACCAGTAAAACGATGGCAAGCGGTTTTTCGAAATTGCTTGGCAATGCCTACAGCACTGTACACTTGTGGGATGTCTGAGCAGTAAAAACAGAAGTCGCGAGTTCCGTCACAACACGTCACATCAGAACACAACACAGCACAAAGTGTCCTTCGTTCGTGCAGCACTTAAAACAAATTTTTATTTTCCTGAGAATATCTGCTCCAAAATCCACTTTTGCTGCTCCGAAACACTGTCTTGGCTGCTCCATAAGCCGCTTTTTCTGCTCCAAAACACTGTTTTGGTTGCTCCAAAGGCCACATTTCCTGCTCAAAAACACTGTTTTGGTTGCTCCGAAACGTGCGCCAAAATGGCTTAGGCCAATCACATCACTGGTTAAGATATTTCAATAATAAATACCCTGAGCATGAAGATTATTTTTTTTTTTCCCCTAGTATGTTGTTGAGCGTCATGGCAAGACGCTGCTGCCCCAATACCTGGCCATGTACCGGCTCACTGTGGAAGGTGCGGAGACATACCTCGTTGTGATTCGAAACATCTTCAGTAGCTACTTGAACGTCCATGTCAAATATGACCTCAAGGTAAGGCTCTCCCACTGGAAAAGCGTGAAACTTTTTCCTTTTTGCCCTTCGTAGCTTGGATTAATGGGTTGTGCAATTGAAACTGTTAAATGTGTTGCTCACAAATGTTTTTTTTTTAATATTTTGGTACTATTTTAGTGTGTTATAATGTGGCAGTTAGAGATAATATTAGGGCATGTTCAATCTCTTCCAATTGGTGCACACCGGTGTTGATACAGAATCTATTCACCCAATGTAAAGCTGCATAGTTTTGGTATATGTCTTTTATAGGAATATTTATGAGTTTATTGGCACATATGGCATTGATACAATTGCTCCGTTCAGTGATATTATAATTTCAAATTTCTGGAAACACGTGGCTCAGAATGTGGGAACCATAGAAATTTCTAGCAATATAACAAAATATACTTTTTTGTAAATCTTATAGCATTTAGTATTCGGAGGTTGGTCTGCATTTATTCGCTCCAGGTTTTCTTTGAAGCTACATTGCGCTATTTATAGACTCTACGTAAGAAGCCTGTATATACTGAAGCAGCATGTTTATATGAAACAAATTATGCAGTGTAACACAAGCATATTCAGTGGCATAATGACAGTGTTAGACAGAATGCTGTGATGGACCATGCCTTTAAAATAAGATGACAACAAAATTTGCACCTCATTGATTCGAATCTCACGGGTCTGGCAAAAATGTCAGAATGACACCCGAAAGTCAAAGTAACAAGTGGACAAAGAAAACAGTATGAAAGTATTCCGTCTGTTATCTACGTTATCTACGTTTATTTCATGAGGAACTGGTTGCCTGCTTCTTAGATAATATTTCTGCTACGAGGACAAGGTTTCTAAGCTCACTGAAGTATTCCAATGCTCGCACACTGCTGAAGCTGTCGTAGCAAAATTACTCTGACACGGCAAGAGCCTTTGCGACTGCTCTTACAGTGTATAATGGCAACGGCTCCTCGCAGAACATTTCTGATGATCTTATCATTAATCAGATGACTGGCAACAGCAGCAGCATATCAATTGCTTGTTGACAAAGTGTACCATGCAAAGAGCAAAACGCGGGTGAAAGGAACGAACGGAAGAACCACTTGGCAGTTGATGACTGCACCGATGCACACTCAGGCATTTGTTTTAGCGCCGCCTTTAGCTTGGTCAATTATGATGTATTCGCACAAGAGCTTTGTCTTCGGAGGAAACTGAGTATGTCATAGAGCTGCGAGAAGGAAACGACAACAGAAGGAGGAGACAGTGCAGAAAACCTAAGCAAGCTTTCACACGAAAGAGTTGCATATAGTTGAGTCACCTGAGTCTTTCTTTTCGCAAACCTGCTGGTGACTTTCGGGACCTGATTATACAAAAGGCAGGAAAAAAATAATAAAGAAAAGTCACCCCCCACTTCAACGCTGTTCATCATTATGTTCCCCCAATAAAAGCGGGGGACAAAGGAGGGGGCCCGATCGCTCCCACGGAACGGCGGATATTCTGTAGGCCGGTGACAGATTCTCCTCGGCACCCCACGAGCTTGAAGGATTAGCAAACATTCGTGACGCGTAGCACGTGACCTCAAAACACAATGACATTTAATCCTCTCCTCGGGGAGAAACTCCGTCGTGCGAATACACCATTACTATCACCATCGCAGCGCTCACTGCGCTTCGTAAGGTTTTGTAACTCTATCTTTGTGCTAGAGCGTTTGTTGTGACGAGGTGTAGCCAATGTCTGCTAGCAGCTTTGCAAAGGCTCTTCAGATGCATTTCAGGTAATTTTCACTCTGCCAAATCATGTGATGCCTTTGGGACTTATACATGGAATTAGCCAGAGTGCTCTAAACTTCTTTTCTAAGGAACGAGTGTTTGGCACCACAGGCATGTGTGCCGCGGCCGTGGTAGAAGTTTGAGGCATTAAAATTTCTGAATTAATGGGGGTTAATATAGCGAGGTTTTACTGTATTTATACAATTGTATACCGATGTTGAATTGTACTCTTTTATTTTTCGAGACTTGCAAAGACTTCTTACGTAGTCCTGCGCCATCCGAACAAGAGAGTTTTTCACAATTTCTCAAGTCCTTACCACAGTACGGTATAAACTCGTTATAACAGACGTTGATAGTGATGAAGATTTTAGTCTGTTGTAAAAGGAGTATGCAGAGTGCAGATACTCTTACTAGAGACTCTGCGGTGGATTATGACTGAAGTCTGTTCTAACCTGTGACACTGACAAAATTTAAATGGATACTAGAAGAAAAATAACAAAAAACTGGTTTATTGAAATTTTTAAATTTTGAAAACTACTGATTTTTTATTGAGCTGTATTGATACTCGGCATCACTGTGCATTTTGGGTCATACGGGCTTGCAAGGCTATGAGTGCAGTGACAGCAGTTCGTAAAATGAATGCCACCGCTACCGAACCAAAGTCGCATAAGGTCCGAAACTATGACTGCTGTCGGAGAGTCCTCCCTAATGAAATGGTGAACTGCTTACAAACTCTCTAATATAGTCCACTATATCCGAATGTATGACAGAATCTGTAATAAGCGAAATTGGCTAAATGGCATAACGGGAAGACCAACCAAACTTCACAAATTATTATGTTATAACCGAATGTCTATTGTAACCAGATCTGTTGTAATCAGGTTATACTTTATAAAGCACTATGCATAGGATAGCTGAGGTTTCTTTTTTCATGATGACATTATACATTAAGTACTTGCAAAGAAATTGGGATTTCTTGGCACCGCACAGTAGATGTGATACAGTTTGTGATGGTCATTATGCAGAACATCCTTAAAGTTCTTTCTTTACTGATTAACGTAACTTGCCTTTACCTTGTTTGGAGTTTGCAATCCATGGCAGGGTCTTGACAAACGTGCACTTTCAATGTGAAGGGATACAAGAGCACTAAGCCTCGTTCAGTATTAAAGCAGGGATCCTCTTCCGGATTTTTAATCCAGGTAAGGGTGTTTAAAACAAAGCAAGGTCTTCTTCTCTAACAGTCATTGCGTCTGCATTTTGCATGGGTACCGTTTGACTATTAAACATGCACGTGAGAGTAAAGGGCATATCTAGCAATGTCAAACAAGGACGAGGAGTGTACACCATAAAAATTTCTGTTTTCTGCTTAACCTCTAAAAATATTCTGTTCAAGCTGTGTGAAAGCTCATTTATTTAGCTAGGTACACTGAATGAAATGAAAAATCGAGTGATAAGCAACTGGTTTGGAGTTATAGTCGAGGGTATGATCTACACCCTTCCAGATGACGCTTTAGCGAGTTAGTAAAGTTTCAAGCCATGTCGCCTCATGTTGCTTTTGTTAAACGTTTTTAGAGTGGCAAAGAACTCGACATTGGCATCGCCCGTCAGCGACTCGTCACATTTAGCCGACATGTTGGGACCCTGTGTGAAGTAGCTGCCACATTCTCATTTCGGCCAAAGCGCCCATAGCTCGATATATTTGCAACAGGCAACGCTTTAACAATCTTTACAATTTCTGAATTAGTTACGAGCTCTTTGCTGGTGCATGGTGTATTTGGGAGGAAATTCACTTGTCTTGCCCCTTAGCAGCCAAGTTGAGAACTAAACCAATAGGAAAAACAATGACAATATCTTTTTTTTTAAATTTATAATGCAGCTCTCGGCTGTTGCAGCCAAACGCTGCATCAGCATTCAACTGGGGCTCGTGTTCAATCATTGAAGCCTCAATTGAGCATAAATTTTGGCCGAGCTGGACAATGTGCTCATAGTTTTATCTCATTGCCAATAGACTCTCAAGGTTTCGTGTTGAAATGCTTTGAGGCAGCACATGACATATGGCAATCAACAAAAAAAAATGTTTTTTTTTTGCACGGTTTGTGTGTGTGTCAATTGTGTGTTTGTGGTTTCTCACAGACTAAGAAGACTAGTAAGTGTGTGCACAAATTTTACATTTCTAAGTTTCTGGGACTGTAAGGGAGGCTACCTGGGAGCTGTGTTGACTTTGGCAGTCTCAAAGGGTAAAGCCGAATCCAAACCACTAAAAAAAAAAAAAAAACCCGTGGAAGCTGATTCATACAAAAGCTTCAGTATTTACCATGGCAAAGAATTCAAGCAAAGCTCTGCATATCAACCATTTTCTCCTCCTTTGGGTCGAAGCTTATAAATTTATGGGGTGGGAAATCCGTTTGTTAGACACCATGTAGTGATTCTTTACTATTTATCTGGCAGATCTGATGACTAATATACTACACAATGATTTTGACTAATACCTCTCATGCATACTCATATGTTGCAAGCCCACCGAGTTTTAACAAACTCTGCACACATCGAGGCATTTGCTGACCACTTTTCCCTAACCATCACTTTTCAGGGATCTACGGTCGACAGGGAAGCCAGCGAAAAAGAACGGGTGAGAACAGCCCTGACTTCTGAAACGACGTGCTTGAAAGCGAGGCGGATCTTTCGCCCTGTAGTGACATGTGGCTATATTTTTCATCTCTTGGCTCCTATAGGAAAAGAACATCCCCACATTGAAAGACAATGACCTCGTCAAGGACGGAACTAAAGTGCACGTCGGGACCGATGCAAAGGAGCGGTTCCTGGAAATGCTCACTGCCGATGTAAATGTAAGCAACGTTGGCATTTCAACTCTTATACGCCTAAAGAATTCAGCTTCCCTCGTAAGTTAATCCCAAAGGAGAGGGCCAGCATCCAAAATCTTCTTCAGCAGAATTTGTCATTGAGAAAGGAAGTACCTTTTTACAGAAAAATTTAAGGGACAAGATAATTCATAACAAGCACAAATTCAGCTTATGGGGAGGCTCAGCAGAGTCCCGTGGTTTTCTTTTTACTGACCCGCTGCCATAAAAACAGGGAGGTGGAGTGAACACTATATAGCGCCATACTCACCCTGTAGCACTACCCATTGTTCCATGGATCTCGTACTGCCCATGATGGAGGGTAGTTTATTGAGTATTAGCCAAGTATCTTGCTGGCCTGGACTTTCGTGGCCCAAGATTTTAACTTGAAGTTATTACAGGTGTAGAAACACGGGGAAACAGTGCACCCTCGCTTCAGTTGGATGATGTTGAGTCGGTATTTCGAACGAGGAAATCCTAATGAGCGACAGCTTGCTTTCAGTTACCATGAGGACTGCTCAGAGTTGGTACGCTGCAGCCTGTCGACTGCACAAACATATCTTTCATCATTTTTTTTTTTCCCTACACGAGCACGTGAGCTCACGACGCCTGACGGACGGACGGACATGGTTAGCCTCTAAGGAGCTTCGCCCCTAAAAAAAATGTTTGCGCAGTCGACAGGATTTGAACCTGTGCGGGGAGACCCCAATGGATTTCTAGTCCATCGCCTTAACCACTCGGCCACAACTGCGGGACGAGTAGGGGGCTCTGAGATGTGGTAGTAACTCAAGAGCTGGGGATGTCATGGATGAAACATTGCATGTAGCCGCTCAACGTCTATACAGGAGAGGGCGCTGCAATCAGATGCGTATATAATCGCGTTCAACTTTGCATGCATTGGCTCAACGTTTATAGACGAGAGGGCGCTGTGGTCAAATGCTCAAATGCGTATATAACTATGTTCCATACCACACATTCTCTTTCTGACTTGGATGAAAACGAACGAAAGGCTCGGCATGCTGCGGCTCAGCGTCTACGCAGACAAGCACCACCAGAGCTTCGCCCCAATCAACATCATCCACCACGTGGAGATGCGGTCAATTTTTTAAAGTATGCAACGCCCACTACACATGCTCTCTGAAAAAAAAAAAAATAAATGCTGATACCGAATTTGCAGTGATGTGATTGCTGCGCCAATTGCGCCAAACTGCGCCAAGGGGCTAACCCTGATACATCCTGCTACATTTTTTCGAAATATGGGTAATCTGCGCCAAGCCTGCGCCAAAGGACCAATTTCGATCGCCTTTCAAAACCAAAACTAAACTGAATACCAAGAGCTAGGTGGCGCAAGCCGCCGCCCAACACAAAGTGCCTTGCATCAATCGTCCATCTGGTCTTGCATGATTTTTAGGTTTTTACCATATGGTTTTTACCGCAGTCTCTCGTTTCACACTCTCGTCGTCTCGTCTCTCGGTGGTCTTTCTTTTGAGAGGGACACTAGAATACGTGAAAAGTTTGCCACGAAAGAAAGTTGGTGAAGAGAAGTGAGCTAAAGCAAAAAAGGCAATGTCTGCACGCTGAACCCGCACAGCGCGCTTGTTTGTCTCGAGTTCAGTCGTTGCACAAAGCGCTCCAAGAACTTTTTGACCCTGACTCGCAATGTCTTGCATCGATAGGCTCAGCTTCCTTTTTTTTTTTTCTGTGTGTTTAGCTTGTATCTCGCCTGCCGGCCCCGCAAGCACGGGCCACTGGACTGTTTTTCGTCGTATGCTGGATGGACCGTTACAGTTTGCATACAATTTTGGGAACCAGTTGGCGGCGGATCAGAGTGGCATGGTTTCGGTTTCGATCGAACAGCCGTCTCCGCTCGCACGACGAAGTGCGTACAACTGCAAGCTGTCGAAGTTACCCTCGCGTCCATGCGAACATGATTGCATGACAGAAGCACCAGCCGCGACGCTTGCAATCCATTGCTTTACGTTTGCTTGCTTTTGACAAAAATCTGGCACGTCTGGAACCAGTAAAACGGTGGCAAGCGGTTTTTTGGAATTGCTCGGTGTAGTGGACCATGTTCACGCTTGCGTGGGTGTGCGACTCGAAGAGTATGGACAAAGAGACAACATTTTTGGGCTAGTACAAAAATATATTAAGGCGTTAAACAACTCGAGAATGAACAAATAAAAAAATTAATTATCGGAAAATCTAACACTTGGGTAATTAAAGAATAGTACATCAGTGTCCGTGAGGCGGGTCTGAATTCTGGTCGTGGTTGACACTCCGAAGTCTTGATACCAGGTAGATCGGCGCGTTGGGGCCGGGTAGTGGACGACGGGATGGCTTGAAGGGTGTGGCTCGAAGTAGCGCCTGGGCAGCCTTTGAGGCACGCTGACCAGGCGTGTATTTGTGGACGACGAACTGAAGCCTTGCTGACCATGCCTATCGTTGCGGGTCGGTTTTTTCGTCCACCGGGTCCTGATCGCTTGACCTGTTGTGTCGCCTCCTGGCTTCCTTCTTCATTTTTCCCCACCGGCCATTCGCGCCGAATTTCCTCCGTGCACGCAAAAACACAGTCAACCAGCCAGATCAGCATTCTTCCTCGTCGTCATCCTCTTTTTTCTTTTCCATTGAAATCTGAAATCACCACACTCGGCAATGCCTACAGCATTGTACACTTGTGGGGTGTCTCAATGTCTCTTCGGAGACATTGAAAGTGGACATTATTTACTTGTTGAAGGCAAAGCGAGGCTTGCAGCGGCCTTTCAGAAAGTTCCGAAAAGCAAAAGGAAAAGCACCCGCTAGTCGTACTGCACCTTTTTCTTGTGTACAGTTTCGCATTGCACTGGAGTAGTTACATGTTTCATCAGTCGGAGACTGCTTCAACTGATTTTATTATATAACTAGTCAACTTTATGCTTTGATATTTACTAATAAGCTGGTCATATTCAAATAAATGTAATATGTGCAGTTTTGTTCTTATTTATCTATTGTGGGTACGTATATATGTATCATTCAACTGAAGCATTGCAAAATGTGTCATGTCATTGGCATTTCAGTTAACATGTTGAAAGACTCCCAGGTGGTCTAACTTCACCATATTTTTTTATTGTGGCGAGCAAAGTGCCCTTTATTTGTCCAACCCTTAAAATATACATTTTTATTTTTCTAAGAATATCTGCTCCAAAAGTGATCCCTGCGACGGGGCTGTGTGGTTCATGGTTGCCACTCAGTGACCGTCGGACCCGCTGTGAGGCACGCTCGTGTCCTAGTAGCGGAGTTGGAGGGTGAGTCGGGCACTTGGGTACTTTTAGTACCGGTTGGTTTTCCCGGGCCGTTCCACTGACTGTCCCATATTACTGGTTTCATTTATCCCCCTTAACTTCCAATTGGCTTTTTACAGAAATTATCAATTGATCCAAAGGATCCAATTCATTTTATCTCACATTGGCTTTAAATCGGTTGTGCCCACGAGGCGGTACCGATTGAGGCATTTTTATTTTTCAATCCTTTCAGCAAAGCCTCGACTTATCAAATGTTCAGAAACACTGTTATGGCTGCTCCAAAAGTCACGTTTACTGCTACAAAACCCTGTTTTAGCTGCTCCAAAAGCCACTTTTACTGCTCCAAAACACTGTTTCGGCTGCTCCAAAAGGTGCTCTAAAACGGCTTAGGCCAATCACATCACTGAATTTGTTGTAGCACTGTCAAAGCCAAGAGCTTGCGCCTGGGAGACTGGCTTTCACGTGTTCCGGAGCAAGAAAAAAACAAAGGCATATGGAAGAAAATGGTCAGATCTCGCTTCGCCCGTGCCCAGCGACTTCGCTGTAACTGCTCCATTTTTTGTTATCTCCAACTTTTGGGTGCGTGCTTGCTTTGTATATTACGGTGGGTGGTACCGAATCGGCCCAGTCTAAGGCAGATTTATTTAGCGTGCCCGTGGGTACCCAGTTCCTGGCCCAGATGAATGTGATGGACTACTCGCTGTGCCTGGGCATCCACGACGTGGAGCGGGCGGAGCAGGAGGCAGTAGAGCGGGAGCGGCAGGAGGCACTCATGGAGGAGGCGGACAACTGCACGGGCGGCAGCGACGCCATGCCCCCATCGGAAGAGGACGAGGACTCTGCGGGCTCTGGCCTCGGGGACGCCGTGCCCACACCGCCGGACTCACCCGGTGGACGCCGCAATGAGCTGGGCCGGATCTCCAACGGCATGTTCAACCCGGCCAGGGACATCTACGCCATCAGCAGCCTCGAGGGTGAGCGGATCGAGGGGTCGGGGGTTCCCTAAATGGTTTCGAATGTTCCCCAGAGTACCCTCCTGGGTTCCCCGGGCTCCCGAATGTTTTCAACAGTCTTTCACCTAGTGGTGTATTTGTTCTAATTTGTTTTTGTTTTTTTCTCTGAAGGGGATTGACTGTTGTCAAGTTTCGAGGTCACGCGCGCCGTGCGAGAGTGTTCGTTAATCCCTTTGAGCCCGTGGCTCCGCATCACGGAGTACAGAACCTCCGTTGTCCCATTGGCATACCCCTCATTGACGTCACACCGTTTAGTTCTCATAGCCGCCACTCGCGGCTGTACGTCGGGAAATATTCTAATTTTTGCCTTGCGATTACGCGGCAGAATCGCAACATTTCGAAAGAAGTAGATGTGCTTTCTGTCCTTTGTGACAAGATAAACAATGTCAAAAGTAGAAGATGCAAATTCTTTCAACGTTAAAATCCTTGCACAGCTCCTGGGGCAGTGCCGAGACCGGCGAAGGTCCCTCAGCTGCTATCCGATATTTCTCGAGACTAAAAAGTTTGGGAACCCCTGGTCTAGATTAAGACTTCCTAGACAGCAAGGCCATAGTGCTGGCTTTTGCACGTCGGCAAACAGGAGACCGGTGTGGGGTGCAGATTGAACACGAGTGCCGCGACACCGTTCAATCGGAAAGGAATTACCGTCCTCTCTGATTTAACGCTAGTTCCAGCTGAAGGCCAATGCAGCACCGGTGTCCAGTCTATGCCCCACGCTAGCTTCCGGAAGGTGACAATGAAAATCCAACACTTCGGCCTTCCTATCTGGGAAATGTTGGCCGGACGGACCGACGGAGCCCAAGGACCTTCGTCTTCTTGTTGCAGGGGCTCCGAAGAAGGAGGTGTACTTCATGGCCCTGGTGGACGTGCTGACGCACTACGGCGTGAAGAAGCGTACGGCCCAGGCGGCCAAGACGATGAAGCACGGGGCGGGCGCCGAGATCTCCACGGTGCACCCGGAGCAGTATGCCAAGCGCTTTCTCGACTTCATCTCCAAAGCCATAGACTGAACGAGCGTGTGCTTCTGCTGTGCAGGGGAGTGAAAGAGTCAGCGAGTGCTTGTGAGCCGGGGGGGGGAGAGGGGGAGCCCCTTTTGCTTTCGCGTTCCTTATTTTATTTTGAGGAACAATTTCCTTTCTCCACTTTGTCTTTCCTCCGCCCCTGCCGTTGTGCACCTTTTCTTCTTTTTTTTTTAATAGAAGCTTTGTGTCATTGCTTTTTGAGAGGATCTTGGATGCGAGATCTGCTCCAGCAAGGCGTTGCTGAACACTTCCGGTCCGCTTCAGCAATGCCCCAAGTTGCCGTTCGGATGCTCAGGCTCGGCGGGTAACTGCCGAGCCTGAGCATCCGTTGGCGTACGACACAAAAGTCGACAGTGTTCGCGATTTTTTCCCTTCTTACTGGTTTGGAGATCGACGCTACAGTGTGCAGCGTTTAAGGTTGTGTGGCTTACACCCTCTGGCCGGCCATGCTTTGTCAAAAATGCTGGGCACTGGAAAGTGGTGAGGCTGCAAATGTTGTCTGTATAGTGACGCTAGCTTTCGTGCTTTGCGAGTGTCGAACATGCCATATTGCGTCTCGGTCCTGGCAAGCTGCCCCACCATTTCAGGTTGCAGGCACGGGAGGGATGTTTCCTGCATCGGTTTGTGGTTGCACGAAGGAATGGAATCGATTCTCGAAATATTCTGAGTGGATATACGAGCTGTTTGTGAACACTCCCACCTCTTTTTCTTTCTTTAATGCATGTTTGATTTAATACTTCTGCACAATGTCAATTTTTTTTTTTTTTTTTTGTGTGAAAGTGACGCGTACCACCATTTTAACGCCTCCGAATCTACGCCGTTTTACATTCTGGAAGGTGTGCTGCATGATTTCCTTTTTGTCGAAAGTGGCGACACGGAAGCTCAGTGTCGTTTATGTAGTAATGTAATTCTTCGTCTGTCTTTTAGAATGCACGATGGCTGACGTCGCAAATTGTCGCTCAATGCTGGCACACTTGTACCGTGCTGAACAGTAGAGTATGGTGACAACAGGATGGGGATTTGGACATATTTTCGTGAGCCTGGCGGCCCCTGTGCAACGTGGGAAGCGAAATCGCTGTTTGAAAAAACAAAACGTGCCCACGTAGTTTCTCTTCCAGTATTGCTCAGTGGTTTGTTAAATTTCTGTGGTCGGTATACCGTGTTTTTGTGTGTGCATGTGGCGCGTGTTTTGTGCTCGGGTCGTCGCCAGAATGCGGCGACCTCCTCGGCGAATCTGTGAATGAAGCGGGGTCTTCTAATGACATCCATGTATCTCTCCCCCTCGTTTTGCTAGTCTCCAGTTTGGATGTCGTGTCTCTACGTGTCGTCTCGCTTTCGCGCCCGGTTCGTTTCTGTGCCACTGCCTCCTACGCCCTTCTGGCTTTTACACAAACAGTGCTACCACGCACCGCGACGTCTGCAAGGTTCCCGTTGCCATGTCGATTGGAAGCATCTGGTCGAACATCTCGCTTGTTTGTGCAGGCTCTCGTGCCCCACTCGCTCCTCGCAATTTTCGTCTCTTGCCCCCTTCACCTCTCGTCACGTTTGTCTCTTTGCTGGACGTTCGTGCAAGCAGTGTTAGCCGTCGTTTCTGGATTCTCGTTTGTTCCGCGGGGAAATGGGCAGTGTTCCACAAGGGAGAGGGCTGTGGTGAACAAGTGCAGATGACCCTACAATACTCATTGCTATCTACCTACCAGTCACCCATCCAAGCTTTCAGTAAACTAGAGGATGAAAAAAAGGAAAAAAAAAAAACTATATAGTATTTCCACTCTGGGTCAGAGCAGTCTTTGGCCATTTAGATAGGCCTCTAGCGATTTCTTTCCGAGCTCTGTTGGTAGTCCTAGCTGGATCCTTATTAAGCACAAGCTTGGTTAGAGTTATTTTTTTCCGTAAATGATTGCTTCCGGGGGTTTAGATTTCCTGCGGTGCAACGCAGGTTGCAAGTTCCAGGGTTTGCTATTCTTGGAGGCCTAGAAATTCTGCTGTTCTAAACGTCGGAGGTTTTTGATGTGGACGATTGCCTCGTTAAATGCCTGCTTACAACGCAGCGCAGTTCTCTTTTTTTTTTTTTTGTCCGACTTGCCTAGTGGTGCTGGCAGCCCAAATATCGTGGAGGTTGTGATACCTGCAGCGCAAACTTGTTGGCGTCATTCAGGTAATGTGTTACATATTAGAGTTTTCATATTAAGTCAGTAGGGCTCCAATAATAAAAAATAAAAAAAAGCAGCATAGTGGCAGGGCTTGCAGAACTTAGATTAAATGTTCAAGCTGCAAATTGGGTATGCTACTGTTGTGATAATAAGGAATTGCCACTGCTTATGAGCACATGGACAAAGTATAGTTTTACTTGTTCTGTGATGCATCATAGAACAGGCTACTATTGAGCTCTTGCTGTGGGGAAGGATTCTACCTACTTTCACCGAGCATAGAAATGTATTTACATGTCGCGTATTAGCTACATACAAGCGTGGGACCTCTTTTGTGTTTGTAGCTTTGGAATTTGGGAACAGGAGACATTTTGTGGCATTAGTATGTATCGTTCCAGGCGAGAAATCACCATCTCCTTTGCCCCATCCAAAGGGCACTTGCACAACTCAGCAGTGTATATGTATTATTTCTGGTGTAAATATGTTCATTTATATATGACACTCAAAATAAATTTTTAGACATGTAACATGCAAAAATAACTGATGCCATTGTTGATTTCATTTGTTTTATTGACAATAATGATGGTATTAAATAAACACACTGAGCATAGCTGTCACCTACAAATGTTGTGTAAACAAAAATATTGCTTTCAAATGGCACACAGAACTCTAGACAATGCCCAGATCCTGGTCAAAAATTTCAAATTGAATACCAGTGCTTGGAATGCTTTGATCCAATACATGTTAACACCAGATGCCCCATACACAGTAGATATGACTATCTGATGGCACATGAACCGCCAAGTATCAATAGTGAGCAAAACAATGTGTGAAGAACATCGTAAATAAGAATATGCAGGATAAAAAGGATTTGTAAACCTCTCCTATGTAGTGCAAAGTATTAACAAATTTATTAAAGCACTAGGTCTGTGGCAACTAGGAACCTGGAGAAATATATATGTACAGCAAGTTCACTAGGCAGCCTCTTTTAAAAAAAATTTTTCTTGGACTAGAGATCTATGGTGGGTAGGTTGATTAGTTACCAAGCATTATCACAGCAAGGGTTCTACATTGTTCCAGGAGACAGAAGCACCTTTCCATCTGAAACAAAAGAAAATTGCTTTTGTTGAGTGTAACAAAAAAATTGGAAACATTTGAGCACCAAATACTGAGGCTCTACTTGAAGTAGTAAGAAACAGTTGAACACCAAGAACACAAATGAAGTGAAACCCCCAACCCACGAACCTTTAAAATCCCGATCAATTCCCAAGGAATTAAAAACTTTGAAAAACTGTTGGACTTTATAAATAGATATTTTTCCGGAGGACTAGCACAACATGTATTTTTACTTCAAAATTCCAAACCACGGAGCACCAAGACAAAACAGCACGTGCAGACAAAAACAAAATGGTGCCCCTCGACATACAGTCGCTTTTCCCAGGAGCCGCTCCAATTTTTGATGTCTCTCTGTACGTGTGACCACCGGAGCACATACAACAAAGTGTACTTCTTTGAGTAGGGTACTTCATTACTATATAATTATTTGGTCTACATTACTGTTAAGGTCCCAAGATTGCCTCAATAGTAGCACATTTCCCAAAGAAGGCATCACTGCCAGTGGAAATTCCAGAGTCGGAGAGGCGTAGTTGCGTGCGCCGTCTTACCTCGTCCTGATGCACAACTCCAAGGGTGGCGTCATCACAATGTCGTCGTCCGTCACACCAGCATTTGGATCTGAAACGGTGTACAGAACGTCGGCAAGTCTTCCCACCACTATTGATTTCTTACATTTACGACTGCCAGACCACTGCGGCATACAGTAGCATCTACTCTAGCAAATGGCAAGCTATCATCACCGTGGGCACAGTCTCGTAGCAGTCTCGACTTTTCACCAAAGCTATATTCTAGTGGTGCATTTTACCTCATGCAATTTCGAGGCGTGGCTTCCTTCCCGGAAGAAAGGCCAATAAACTTGCCAGGGTCAATGGGGGATCTCGATGCAGACAACCGAGTAAGTGAGAATTAAATATAAACTGCATGTAAGCGATTGGGCGAGCAACGAGACAAGCGATGGCGACCCGCTTCGCTGTCGCTCGGTCGCTCACGTGACGAGGCAAACCGCATGAAAGTGACAGGAGCAAGTGACCAAGGCGATGAGTGACGTTTTCTAGAAATCCAAAAACCGAGCGACGCGACAAGCGACAGTGAGAAATCTCCGTCGCTGTTGCTCGTGTTGCTCGTCTCGTGGCTCGCTAAATCGCTTGCATGGGGTTTAGCCTTTAAGCTCTGGCACCATCTCCCGTAAGGTGAGTGAGAGCATGTCTGCTTTTGATTGACTGTGTCGTCTGCTCACTACAGATAGTTACTTATGTCTATTGTGAGTGCAAGCCTAATTGGAACAACCAGGAGTTAGCGAGGTCAGCTGTTGTTGAACAAAAGAAAACTCTGGAAGTCATAGGTGAAGTTGCAATAACCAAAAGCTGTCTCGAACAAAACACGGTCGCCACGGCTGAACAGCGGCGTTTTATCGAGGACCAACATCTCGTGCAGCAAGACGCGGCACTTTGCTTCTTTACCGACAGTCAGCCTAATTTCGTCGTCCTGCTTGTTGAGGCCGTCGTAGTAGTAAAGCTCAAACTGCCGCTCTCCGGGGTCCAGCGCCAGGCGGCACTTGGAGAAGAGCACCGAGAAGTGGCTCTCGCTCAGCACAATCCAGATGGGGAACCTGGGGTCCTTGTAGTAGGAGCCAACCTGCAGACGTGGACAGAGTGGCAGTCGCACCGCAGTAACTTTGTGTGGACTGGTTGGGAAGACTGAAGGCCGGTTACCGAGTGTGACCACTTTTGACGAAAGAGTGCATTGGCAAACTGACACCATCTGTCAGGTGTCATCTATCGGGCGTCTCGCCGAAACGCACATGTGCGAACTGGACGGTGTTCTAATCTCATCTCGACCTTTACGGCATGAGAAACTGTCAGTCTGACAGATCTGTTTCCTAAAAGTGGTAAAAAAGCCGGCAATAATGGTGCCACCTTGTTTCTGTTAGTATCGCTAATGTCGCTGCGTGGAAAGGCAACTGCGACGGGAACTTCGGAACGGGCCAACTGAGGGTAAGTTCAGGTGCTTTCGTGAAGCGTGCCAGCTAATCTGGCCTAGAGTCGACGAATGTCTCCGCGCCAACACTTCTGTCTTCTACAGCTGTTGCTTTTTGGGAACACAGTGGTCATCGTTGGACTGCTCAGCATTTCTGGGACGCCAATCTACATCACATCCGTTCGGGAGCATCGGCTGACATCCTGTATGGGGGGCACAAAAGGACCATGCCCGATAAGGGCCAATGCACCCTGCTACCGTAGTGACGATAGATTTGAGCACACAACTTTCTTCTGTCTATGAAAGTGTTATTTATAAGCTTGGTAAATCTAGCAAAGTTTGTTAAATCTAGCGAAGCTTGTTAAATCTAGCGGGCCACGTCGAGGAAAACCCTGGCCCGACATTGACACTGCAATCGTTCTACAGCAACTACAGTGATGATGACGATGCGGCTGCCGATGACGTCATCACTGACGTCACTGATAACGTCATCAGTGATGATGACGATGACGATGCGGCTGCCGATGACGTCATCAGTGATGATGACGATGCGGATGCCGATGACGTCATCAGTGACGTCACGTGTCCCATAATGCACCGCGCGGTTACGCCGATGCCGACGGCGAAGCCGACGCCGCTCAAGCCGGAAACGGGCGCCTAAGAGCTGCGCTCTAAAACTACTTTTATAAATATTTGAAACGGTTTGCGCCACTTGTATTTTGTATTTCGACTAATAAGAGGCTTTTAGCTGCTCTGACCAGTAGTAAGCCCAGGACCAAAGACGTCGCATATCACTCGCTTTCGGCACCGCGGGTCACCCCCGTAGGTAGAGGAGGGTTCCGCGCAGTCCAATTAAAATATGACGCACTGATATTTAGTTACTCTCCCCATACCCGCTGGCTTGCCCGAACCCCAAGAGACATGGAAATTGCAAAAAAAGGTAGACGCTTGGTTATGATTGCAGGTCCCCTTTAAATCATGTTGTACTTCTGCATGGCCACAAAGATCTCACCCGCAGAATAAACCTTAATGGCATTGCAAATGGCTATATTCATTGAGGGCTGAGCTTTGTGCATAATTGCAGTGTCCTTTTTCTTTATTTTGTTTATATAACATGGGCGCTTACACGCTTGTCTTTCAGTTACGTTACGTTACTCCGTAAATCGCTTGTTCATCTCTTAATGCTGCCTTTCATATAATAGTTTGTCTGAATTTGTTTGTTTCCGGCTTAGTTCATTTTTTGTTATTGTATAACTGTTGAAAATGTGCTTTTTGTTGACATTGTGTGTACTTGTACATTTTCCCTTGATTCTGTTGATAAGATCAAATTGTGTTTAATTGAGTCATGCTTGCGTCATGTTAATTCGTCAAGTGATTATCTGCACGAAGGTGACCTGGAGTGACGTTTTGCTTGCTCTTGCATTTTTTTAATATGGCATTCGGAGCTACTTTGGTGTATTTAATAGAAAGTAAATAGTTTCTGGACAAAATATTCCGAGGACACCTAAGCACTTCTTGCGAGTTGTGAATGTGAAAGCATGAATGTCGTTCTTCCGCTTCCTTAGTTCATCTGCGGCGTACTGATGTCGACGGCCACGTTTCGCTACTGCCGAGCTAGCGGCCGACGATCAAGAGCGCGCTCTTGTGAAGTGGCCGCGTCGCGCTGAGCTCGGTCATGCAGCCTCTCCGAAGTTTGCCCATGCGGGCTCTGCGTCCAGCCACTCCCTCTTACCGGCGGCAGGGCTGCTGCGTGCGCTGCGCTGCCATGGAGAGGGCTTCTCTGGTGGCGTCCCTTGGAACTATGCGGCGCGAGAGCCAGTGGGAGCCTTGTTCCTTGAACTTATGACGCGCGCCAGCCAATGGGAGCCTATCCATCAGATTTCTGCTACAGACGACAAGCTTCGCTTCATTGGGACAGGAGAAGATGCCGTTTGGCACGGCTTCAAAAGCTGATGACGTCAGTTCGCTCCATGGGACAGTTAATGCTTTCGCATTATAATGTCAGATGTGATTTGACAGCAATGATACCATGTTTGCCAGTTTTCAGGTGGAGAAAAAAAGAAGTAACCGACGATGCCTGAGCGCCTGCACGTTTGTGAAACTGCTAGGAAGCAGCGTCTCCGCACGGGTTGCGAGAGGAGGAGGAGGAGGAGGTAAAATTGGAGGGAGAGAGGTGAGAGAGGGCAATTGTGAAAGGAGGGCAGTGTGGCACAAGAAGGTGGCAGCAAATCCATCTCCCCCCTCTCCTCCCTCTCCCACCTCCCCCCCATTCCAGAAAATTAAAAACTCTCTGCCTATGGTGTACATTGTGTACGCATGGGCCCCTGAACAAGTGGCAAATTACGACTTTTCAGACAGCGATAATCTTGTTTGTTTTTGCTAGAGCTTTCTATATGAAGTAAGCCCATAGCCTAGTATTCAAAATAAGAACGCTGGCCCGTTTGCTCACTACCGACTAGACCCTGCCAGGCCTGCCCAGCCGGGTTTGCCTGGACGGTGACCCTAGTCAGGCTTAGGGCCATCTTGAAATTATGTCGACTGATTGACTAATCGATATTTACTGACCAAAAGGCAGCTGGGACTGTGACATGCCAACATCAGCGACTAGTGCGAAAGAGGACCTTAATGCAAAAAATTGACCGATAAATAGACTCTTTCCAAACTTCGAAGTGCCCCATTGCGGCGAAATGCCACGCAGTGCACTCTGGGAACTAGTTGGCTATTCAGTTTTGGTTTCGATTGAGCAGCTTCAGTTCATGCTATCGCGCCATGACCGAATGCGCTGCTTGTGCTTTCAACCATCCGGCTTCTCGAGCGATACAGAAGGAAGACTGGGGCACTTTTCTTGGTTCCCGACATGCCGGATATTGTGCGTGCATATGCAAACGCAGTAAGACATGGCTTAGTCACCTCCCCCTCACGATTTTATCTTTGAGCTCAATTTCAATAATCCTGTCTAGTACCAATGAACCAGAATTTAAATTTGGCCACTTTGAGCTCTACACATATTTTGTTTGCCAGACGTCCGCTTCTTGCTACTTCATTGAGCGAAAATCAAGCCGCATCCTCAGGATACTCGCAGTTGAGCTTTTAAAGAACTTTTAAAGAAACGCAATAAATTCGCCCTCACTACTGCACAAAAGTTACTATGGAGTCTTCCTCGTGTCATCATATATCTCGCACTCGCATTTTATGCTGATTGGAGATTAAGTTTTCGCAAATGCCGAGATCGGCCAGCTACGATGGAGCCCAAGACCTGTGTCTGAACGGTGGGTCCGAAATTATCTCGGCATACTAAATCGGGAAGAAAGCAAACAGATAACAAACCTTATGTCCATTAGCAACCATCGAACGGTGTGACATTCTTCACGCAAGTGCTCGACTGTTGCTTTCTTAAAAACTGTTTGTGTGTACAAGTGTGCCTATATGATTGCAGGATAACTTCATGCGCATACGCGATTATGTTTTCGTAGAATGCAAGCGGGTAGGGACTTCACTTCGTGTAGTGCTGCGGGTCAGCAGCACAGCTATAAGAGATAAGAAGTCTGTTCGACTTTAGCTTTTCAAGGGCTTCTCCAAGTTTTACCTTTTAAGAAAAAAAAAATGTCATTGCAAAAAAGTAATTTCGTCAATGGATGCACAAAACAAGTAACAAACATGCTGACAAGAACACTAATATGTTAAGGTGCGAGCTCCGTGTATGCACACTTATTGGTTGTTGCAGAGTGTTGACTCGTACACAAGCAAGACTCCCGAGCTTTACAGCGTCGAGATTCCCAGCACTGGCTCGTCCACATACCTCGAAACGCTAACAGAAAGGCTAGAGTACAAAAATACAACAAGCATGTGTCAAGACAAACTTTACGTAATGGTTCGGGCTCGTGCTGAAGCTTCGAGGTCTGGCCATTTAGGTTAGTTTATAGACCAAAAACTATACGCTCAAGACAAGGAAACATAAGATAATGGCTGTTTATAGCTAGGGTGTGCATTTTCCGGTTTTAACCGAAAAACACCGATAAACATCCGTCGGTGACGAAAATACAAAATCGGTTAAAACCAAAAAACACCAGTCGTTGGATATTTTCGCCCCGGTTAAAGCCGAAAAACACCGATCGAAAAAAACCGACCTAGCGAAACCCTTTCCCCGTAGAGGTTCGTCAAACGTGTTATCTCGTGGATCCTGCATTCTTCCAGTGTCTATAAATGGCTTGCACGTGGCGTCAGTCCGCCCTCCTTTCTGGGAGTCAAAAGCGTCTAGTTAACGCAGTGGAAGCTAAGCTCTCGCACGCCTTTCCCCCATTGTGTCTCCCATGGCCCCCTTTTGTGGAAAAATTAACGCACTGGAGGGTACGCTCTCACGTGCCCTTTCCCCATTGTGTCTGGCCAAGTGATGTCAGTGCAAGCCATGTATTCAGAGGTTGCTCTGGTTCCTGGAAGACACTGCCAACATCCGTGTCGTACAGGGCTACTGACCTTTGAGAACTGAGATGCGTTCATTGTTATCTGTTTAGTTTCCATTAGCTTTTGGGGAAACGGAAAAAAAAAATTGGGTTGTGTGTATGTTTATACAGCCTAGAACTTGGTCTGCCTCCAAGGGCGACGAGTCTCCCAGCTGTAGATGAGCAATTTAGCCAGTGCAGTACAACCGCTAGCCTGGGGTCTTTAACGTGCATCACGCAGTAGTGATACACGACCGCACGCCGGGACGATGCTCATCCAGATCGAAACGGGCAGGGGCGGGGATTAACGGAAAAAGGGTTTTGTTGGCGTGGGGGTTTTTCGCTGTATAAAAAAGGACCGTTCTGTAAAACAAATTGCAGACGTGTTTGAGAAGGCGCGTCCATCCCGCGTCTTCGGGTTTCTTCAGCTTGTTGATTCCTTCTCTGCCTACTATCAGATGATTCAAAGCAAGTGGTTTAGGGCTGTTTCCCGAAACATCTCTGATGACTTAGATTTCATGGATGAATCGTCGTTCTGGTTCCGCGTGCAAATTGTTAATCCGTGCATAAAAGTGGAGCTGCCAGAGGGATTTGTGCCTTATGAAATTATCTATCGGCTGGTCCTCCGAGATGAGCGCAAGCTGAGTGACCTAGAGTCAGAGTTTCTTTGTTACCGCCAGTAGGCTGTGACTAGCACCGTTGATCCAGTGTTATTTTGGGAACTTCATTTACCTGACTGGCCACTACTGTCCCAAGCCTCGCTGGACATTTTGGGATTTCCTGTGTCCAGCGCAAATGTGGAGCGTGCGTTTTCAATATTGCGGGTTTTGAACCGCAAGGAACGTGCTGCCATGACGGATGCAAGCCTCTCGAAGTATGCTTGCATCTACTATAATAACCAAGCGTGAGAAATAGATGCTTCCTCGAGAATAAGTGTATGAAATATGAGAATAAAATTGGAACTCTCTGTCTGTGATCAATCGCATTTTTTTCCACCGATAATCACCGATTTTAGCCTCTTCGTGAGACGTTCCACCGAAATACACCGGTGTTTCGAAAATAAATAAACACCGAAAAACATCCGCCGATTTTTCCCAAAAATAAACACCGGAAAGTACACACCCTATTTATAGCCCCCGCTTTATGTATGATCTCTTGTCGACATGTCGATCAAAACCGAAACCATGCCACTCCTTCCTGGCCAACTAGTTCCCAGAGTGCAACGCATGCAGTGTTGCATGCAGGGATTTATGGAAGTAGTCTATTGTTGAGTGTAAAACATGTGCATAAGCTCGGAGAAAAAAATAATCGCCTCAAAACGATGTCCCTTTCACTGTGCCACAAAAAGTGTGGTGCTGCCATTCATGTGGCTCGAATAAGAGCCAAGCTTTGCAGATAGTAGCTTGATAACCTACTTGCGAGGCATGCTATCTTGATGGCTTGGTAGATAAGAGCAAGCTTTATAGGGGAGATAAAGCGATAACCATGGGCTGGTTACAGTGCTTGTGAAGGTAGGTTTTGATGTAGTTGCACTGTACAACACGCTCATGGTAAACAACTAGTATCGCAGAAAGCTCTGGACTACACCACGTGCGCTTTTCTAATAAACTAATATTTGTGGCACATTAGATTGGTCAGTTCAGCTGACTGGAGCACACTCTTGCGTGACCTGATCAAAACACTTGAAATCCATCACTGAAATTGACTAGTAAATGCATTAACAGTGGATGCAGTAGTCACATTTTCCTTTAAACAGACTGCTTAACTGTTGCAAAAAGCCTTATAGATAATTGGACTTATTAAGATTATTTTTGTCCCGAACAGTCCTAGTGTCCTGTAATCTTATTGTCCCAAATTGGCAGTTACTTGTTGGGGTGGGCTTGCCAGTTGGGTTGTCTTTGCATAATAATATGTAGTCTCATGGCAAAAAAATAACGACTGGCAAAAACAAGATGGATGAACACTTTTCACATACCCAAATTGCGAGCGTGCCCCAAAATTTCTAGATTGGGTGGTGCAGCTAAGAGTTGTAAAATTATTCTCATTAATAAAAAAAAACAAAAATGCTGTATACCCCATTGCTCATGCACTCCCTCACTCCTCTCGTACTAAAGAGCCAGGAGTACAAAAACAAAGCCGAGAGAGTCGAAGCAACACTTTTGTTACCATACTCTGTTTCACAATACGACAAACCGTAGAGGTCGCTACGAGGCATCAAGGCCAATCCAGCGTCTGGTGACCTTTGGGAGGGACACATCAATGCGTGGGGGACATGTACTAGTCGCGTGACACGTTCGTAGCGCTGGGACGTCTCGTAGCATTCGCTGCGGCCCATCGTAAGGTGAAACGAAGTACAAGAAAGGGACGACTACAATGTCGGGGGCACAAATGAACAAAAGGAACACCTTTCATTTTGAGCACATCGGCTGTTCCAAGCGTGTGGATTCCTCACCTGGCAGGAGTTGTAGTGCTCGTAAAGCGAGAGCAGGCCAATGTTTGAGACCGAGGTGATGCCCCTGAGCACGGTCTTCTCCTCTTTTCCGAGGGACACTTCGTCGTTGAAGACATTGGTTACAGCCCGGCCCACAAGCAGCAGGTTCACCACCTCCTGCGGTGGAACAAGCGGTCTGTTTCAACATGTGCTGTCAACGGAGATTCAAACTAGTAGTGCAGGTCTTCCATTCTAAGCGTCCCTTGTTTGTTTGCACATATAACTGTAAGCACTTTCCTAATCTTTCATCATACAACATTACATTTGGATATGCTCGAAAATCAGTGTTGGGAAGTACTTAGAGTACTACTTTAAGTAGGTTTAAAAAAACTCATACTTTATTTGAAGTACATTCTCTGAAAATGTACTTTATTTAAAGTATTTCTTTTTTCATTTTCCGAGGAAAGTACAACTTACGACATCCAAGTACATTACCCAAATTTGGTCTTGTTAAATTTGTATCACAAAATTATGATTTGTCAACAAATAAGTGCCTTACAAGTTGATTGTGTTAAATATTTTGTCAGCAAGAGTAAAACTACTCTGTGGCCACTTTACTTCATCCAATATTTGCTCCCATTCCAGAAAATAACTTATGCACCCCGATTACCCCTGGGCAGGAAAGAGACATTCTTTTAATCAAATAAATTATTTAAAAAAAATAAAAATCAGTCTTATTTGATTTAAATCACTGTAGCCATAAAATAGTGCTTTCTAATGATTAGATGTATTTTTAAATATGACAGGTTGATTGACCAATCCGTCCGATCACTGAAAACAATGCGAAAGAAAGAATTACTGTAAATTTAAAGTACAGTTTGTGGTCGGTTTGCCTCGCTGCATACCCGACCCGGGGGAATAACACTGAGCTAGCGGTTTCAACAACAAGAAACTACATTTAATTAGACATGGACGAGACAATCAATACACATAACACTATTACCGGCGGCGCTTAAGTCCGGGCAGCGACTGCCTGTGCGGCACCTCTAATCAGCCTTATCAAGGCGGCGCGCGCGATGTGCGCGTAGTTGACTTGACTCCGCAGACGCGGGAAAGTTCACCACCTGTGGCCTGTAGTCGGGCAACTGGGCTGGGGAGCCACCAGGGTGCCCACAAGTTTACTTAACAACTTTTTATTGATGTAATCTCCACCTTACTAAAACAAAAACAGCTTGATATTTGTACGTTGGTGAAAACACTTTATTTACTTTTTCTTTTGTGTTCTGATTTTCTTGCAACAGAACGTTGCTTTTCTAGTGTTAGTCTCTTTCTTTCGCATCCCTTTTTACTTGCAATTGGACGTTAGGTAGCTGCCAAACAAAGTGAATGGTAGAAAGAAAGCTCCACGTTCCTATTTGCTCAGAAGACTACTGCTTTGTGCTTGTGTTCAGCCTGATATGAATTTTTCTTGCTCAATGATTCTTTGATGTAAATACAAAACAAATGCACATAGAGAGCATCAAATGATAGACAAACAGTACATAAAAAATATATATATTGTATTAGTTTTGGGGAAAAGGTTTGATTTAAGTCACCATAAAAAAAAAATGGCCCGATTTAAATCACAATTTAAATCATCTTGATTTTTTTTATTTTCAACCCTGCCCCTCAAACAATGCATACCAGTAAAAAAAACAAAAACAAAAAGAAACCTATATAGGAGAATGAAAGGGAATCATGAAAGATTGTGTTAAAAGTACTTTTACTTTACTTTGAAGGTACAATGTATTTATAGTACTTTGCTTTAAAGGGATACCACAACGAAATTTTGGCGCTCATTTTTTGGTCTATATGTGTTCAAAGGAGCAGTATCGCATCGAACATACCAATATCTTGTTAAAAAAGTCTCGAAAAGGAATTTTAAAACGAATTAAACGATTAGCAAAGAGCACCTGGTGGATTTCGCTAACGCCTCGCTTGTAATGCTCGTCTAGGAACCTTGACAGCTAGTGACGGTGAGTGTCTCGCCTCCGGCCACAACGAGAGAAGAGGGGAAGGAGGAACTCCTCTCTTCCCGAGAATGCCTTTTGTGTGTCGCAGAAGTCGCTATTGTCTTCCTACAAGATTATAGAAGATTAACCCGTCACTCAAAATTTGTACAAAAGCAGCCGCTTCGGTGGCTGGAACGACTAGGCCATCCTCTCGACGTCAGCCTCGCCGTAGCTTTGCTCGTCCCGAGACGACCTACGTCACGATTGCGTTGGATGCCACGTGGTCTCTGCTGGGCCTTCTCCGGGCGCTTGCCAGAGTGGGCCGTTTAGAACGAAAAATACAGCCACCAGGCTCAAAATACAAACGTGCAATTGTCATTTATGGATATTGTGGATCATATTCAACCTATTTTTGAACACGACGGGAATATTTCAAATTTCGTTGAAGTATCCCTTTAAGTACATTGCACTCGGTGTGCTTGCTACTTTATTCTAAGTACAGGGTGTCACAAAAGAAAATTTACACGGTCCTTCTTACTGCAAAAATAAACTAGGCATCGCCGAACGCTCATTCTCCGCCCAAAGGTAGAGCTAGAGGTCACAACCAGATGCCAAAGTTTCAGCATGATACGATAACTTAATCAAAAGTTATAAGTGATTTTTTGAAAATTTCAATGGGAAAATGGAGCCCATTTTTGCCCGTTTTCGGTTTCTGGCGCCATAGAGCCCCATGTAATCGAAAACTGTCGGCCGCCATTTTTCCATTGAAATTTTCAGAAAATCACATAACTTTTGAATAAGGAATCGGATCGGGCTGAAACTTTGGCATCTAGTTGCGACCTCTAGCGCTACCTTTGAGCGGAAAATGAGCGTTCGGCGATGCTTAGTTTATTTTTGCGGTAAAAAAGACTGCGTAAATTTTCTTTTGTGACACCCTGTATATGTACATAACCTCTCATTCACTTTGTACTTTGCTTCAAATACTTTTTAGATGTACTTTATCCAACACTGTCGAAAATATATTTTATACCCTTGCCTCAAATGTGAGCCTTCATATATTTCAGCTGCTGCCCTTTTCAAAAAGATGCTTAGAACCCTGCAAATGCACACAAGGCATTTTTTTAGGGTTTACAGATTTATTTTGGAAAAGTCGTGAAAGCTACACAAATGATGTCTGTGCAGGTGAGTTATACAGCCAGAGGGACATAATATACCGTAAAATACCACGGAAGCGCCCACTTCGGTCAAGTGCCCACTATTTAAAGGGTCATGAAACGATATTGGGTTGGAATGTTCATGACTTTGCAGAGGCATACTGGTCCTAGTCTGGCCCAAGTATACTTGCACAGACCACCACCGCTTCAGAAGCTTCTTTGTCGCGGTGATATTGCAAAGATGAAAGGGTACTATTCCTAATTTTCTTTCAGCCTTGCCTTCGCAAAGCTTGATGACGTAATTGTAGGATCGAAACCACCCCCTTGACGACAGTTGAGCGTGGCTCTTGGATTGGACACTCGGATAGTGGCTCGTGCGCAACCACTGGGGGGGTGAGAATAGCCGAACTCTAACAATGCCTGGAGCTCAGCACGCATTTTATACTTTGCCGACCCTAGCATGTGGCTATAATTAACGTTGGCGGCATAGGATAGGCACCAGGCCTATCCTATGCCTTGTTCTGGCTCCGAGTTGAAGCCAGAACAAGCGGCTCACATTTCTCTCATTTTTTTGGCACTGCCATTGCCTGCAAAGAAAAACGAAGGCAAGTTTGTTTAGTTAATAATGTTAGGGAGTGATTCTAAGCGGTATTTAGCAAAAGTAGAAAATTGTCTCATGGCTTTGTTAACATTTTCCAAACTTGGGAATTCTGCACATCATACGTTAAGCGCCCGATTTGACCAAAGAAGCGCCCATGTCTAGGTTAACTTAGTTTTCAGTGAAAGTGGGGTGGGGGCTGCCCCGGTATTTTACGGTTGGTGGCTAATAATCATAACAAGTCAGATAATTAACTAAAATTTCTTAATTAAAGGAGCTGTGCAACAGTTTCAGCGCTTTGCTTAAATAATTTGGGAGTTGGTGTCTCAACCTTTCTGAAGTAAAGAACAAAAAACCGCTTTTGCCTGCATGTCTTATTTTTTATTTTAAAAATGGACAAATATTGAGGTTTTCGGCACCTCTCAACTCTTTCCTCATCTTCCGAGTCACATGCGCTGTGACGTCAATGGGGTTTGCGCGGGGTTCCGGTGACGCTCTCTCTCTAGAGCCATCAGTGAGCAGCGAGAACTCATCCGCTCGCGACCGCGTGACCACGTGCTGGCGGGCACAGCACGAACAATATGGTGGAGGGAGGAAAGTCTCATCCGGGTCCGGCCATACCCATCCGGCTCTGTCCCCCTCCCCCTCCGGCTTCTGGCAGCTGTTCGCGGTAGCAGATAGAGCTGACGGTTTTGTGGACCTAGGATAGATGGCGCCACTAAAACCCCGTATAATAAAAGTTTTGTCGATGATACCAGGTTTTTGACGCATTCATATTTATGTTGGAACGACAAGATTTAGAGAAAAGTTACCTTTTATCGAGCAGGTATTCGCACAACTTGCTATCTTTCTACAAGACCGTCATTGACGTCATGCCGCGTAGTTCTCATGGCTGCCGCTTGCGGCTGCAGGTCGGGGAATATTCTAATTTTTGCCTCGTGATTACGCGGCAGAATCGCAACATTTCGAAGGAAGAAGGTGTGTTTTCTGTCCTTTGTGACAAGGTGAACAATGTCAAAAGTAGAACGTGCCAATTCTTTTAACAATAAAATCGTTGCACAGCTCATTTAACTTTTTAGTTGGTTCCAATTAGAAACTCGCTAAGCATGTGCAAAAAACATTGAATCATCAAATTTTTAAATATCTGAAGCGCGTGGGAAGCATGACAGCAGGCTGAAGTTAACACTCGCATAACAGGCGCAAAGCTGGCGGTGAAAACACACGGATGATATAAGACGGATAAACCTGACGGCGCATTTTCACACCAGCATGCTTGCACCTGTTGCACGAGTGGTAACCTTAGTGCTCCACCGCACTTCCTACATGCTAAAGTTCTAAAATTGACTGATTTATGGTAGTTTTTGATGACTATCCACAAGTTTGTAATTGGAACCATGTTTATCTTCAGTAATTAAAAAAATTAATTAACAGATTTTAGTTAATAAACCGACCTATCATGCTGATTAGCACCCTATATTATGTCTCTCTGGTCGTGTAACTCGCCTGCACAGACTGGACTTGTGTAACTTCAACAGCTTAAAAAAAAAAAAATGAAAACTTGAAGGTAAAGGGGCACTAAAGAGGATTCTGTGATCGTCTGTTCTTGGCCATAACCGATTCTCTGGCCCTAAACATCCTAAAAATTCAAAAATTACAATCACGCAATGCCGATTTCCTTATTAAAAACAAGATGAAAGGTTGGGACACACTCCTTTGTAAGCGGATCTTTACGCTCAGGAAAGGCGGTGCATACCCCAACAGTGGTGTCAGTGCGGGGACAATAAGCACTTGTCGGCCGATCGCCAGCAGCCTCTCAATCGCAAGCCGCCTCTCTCGGAGAGGTGGCTTGCGAGGAAAAATCCGCTCACAAAGAGGTGTGTCCTGACCTTTCATCACATTTTTAATAGGGAAATCGGCGTCGCACGATTGTAATTTTTGTATTTTTAGGATGCTTAAGAGCCCGTTGAAACAGTTATGAACAAGAAACAATGATTGCAGAACCCTGTTTAGCGCCCCTTAAAAGTATGACTGGGGGTTCTGCAAATTTGAGTCACGCATTTGTTTTGGCAACTCCCACTACTTTTGAAGCTTCAACAACTTGCAGCCCAAAAGGCCAACTGCATGCGCATGTACATGATACTATTTCTGTGAGCAATGTCCTCGGCCTTGTATACCTCGAGTTTCAGATCCTTTAGAACGCCTTCCACTTGATATGCAGTGAGTCCAAGGTAAAAGATAGTGCAAATACTGTTTAGGGATTCACGCTTTTTTATACCAATAGCTCCAAAAAGTAACGGCCAAGCCGGATTTTATGAAAATCGAGGAAAAAAGAACAAAGAATTGAAAAAGCTGCTCTTGAACAAGGAGGACCTAAGTTTCACAGAAAGAAATCTTTATCGACGACTCTATTTTGTGCTGACCCAGCATGCACTGTAATGTGCACAAGGCTGATTTCTTTCTTTGGGAACCGCACCCGTCGTCCCGTTTCTTTCTCTTATTGGTACCCGAGTGTTTTTGAAGCGTTCGAATAATGTGCGTGTGCCCCTGAAGGTTGGGGAATCCTATGCCTGCATCCTGGTTTCTTCAACAAAAGCCCGCATAGATAATCTTTTTTATTCAACACCAAAAAAGAGACAGAATCTGCGAGAAAAACAAAACTTTGCAAAAACGCTCTCGAATATGAAGAAAAAGAAAACCCGAAAACACTGGACGCTAATTATGTTCTGCGGATGGGCCTTTTAAGGTCCTCACACTTTAGCACTTCCAGGGGCAGTTGCTTGAGTACTAACCGTGCAATATGGTGCAAACAAAAAAAGCGTGCGACGAGGACAAAGTAAAAGGAAACCGACAGGACGCAGCGCTGCGTCCTCTCGGTTTCCTTTTATTTTGTCCTCGTTTTCGCGCCGTTTCTGTTTTTATTATGTCCAAATACCAACTTGCCCAAACTTCAACATTAAACAAACACAATATGGGAGCAGGCTCGTCTCAGACCACAGCCACTCATCGCCTTAGTTTATTTTCTTTCCTATTTCGCTAGTATTGCCTTTAGCGACGGGGCGATTTGCCTATGCCTGCCCAGTACCCTCCTTGAGCATGGGTAGAGCAAATAATGGCAGAGCGGTGTGCTGTCGTGGATTTGAGAATAGATAGAAGAAAGGTTAATTGCTGGACAGCTTTCTGTTTGCTATGTGACAGTCCAGACTCAAGGGAGACGTTTAGAACATGTACCTGATTGCAGTGACTATGCTTTCCGATGAGACAGCTGTTTTGTTCATCCATTTCTTCTCTTATCCTGTAAATTCAACGAAGGGTTAGTGTCCTCTCACTACATAACGATCCACAATTTAATCACTTACCTCTCAAACCCGTGGGTGATCACAACAGATATCAGAAAAGAAACGCAGCTCGAGCAATTTTCCTCCTGAAGCTGCAGACAAAACATTTCCATGTCATCACAGTATCACACACAAACGGCAAGTTGTACACCAATACTTTGCCACCGTTCTCTCAAGTATTTCGTTTATAATGCAATTAAATGTAAAGGTGCAAGCGAGTTGGAAAAGAATGACGAAAATAATCCCTGGAGAAGTGGAACAAGAGGTACAAAGGACAAACACAAATCTCCAAACACTTAGCTGTGTTTGGAGATTTGCATTTCTCCTTTGTCCCTCTTGTTCCCCTTCTCCAGGGATTATTTTCGTCAAGTATTTCGTGTTAGCGCAGACTTACTTTGAAGACGCACGAACTGTAATAATCTTGAAGAGCTGTCTTCGATGTAAATGTAGACACAGTTAACTGCAAGGCAAAATAAAAAACAAAAGTGCAATCGGAGATTATCAGATTTTTCAGTTTTGACCGGGAGCTCGAATTCATACTTACGGTTTCGGTGATTCCGTCGGCAGTCAGTGGCCCCGCTACACTCAGTACCCTCACACCAGATGGGCTGCAAGAATGGTGTGGGCATATCACGTCTCTCGGACCAGATTGTCCTGCAGAAAACTGGCTCGAAAATGAAAGAATATGCCTCACTTGACCACCACAGCCTTCTCGAAGTCTCCGGCTTGCCACAAAATATATGCGAGAGCCCTCGCGAGCGCAGCATTCCTTCTGGGGACGTCCACCTCAAAGCTGCTGTAACAGAAAAGAGTTTTCCTATGGATATCCCCCAGGAAGTTTCTTAGAGGGCTATAGAGTTAGAACAAGAGAGCACAATGGTTTCATGACCAGTTTTAAGCTTATTGGGCAGTATGAAGAGTAGAAACCAGGAAGGTTGCTAGCGTGCAACATGTGAAGCTCTTACTTATTATCCTTGTGTTCGCCCGTGCCCGGCCACAGAAGTTCCTTCAACATGTATGCTTGCACCGCTGCCAGAACTCCACACGGTCCTCCCTGTCACCGAGCAGAATCAGCTGTTAAAATTTGCTACACTGACTTTTACTTACAAAGAAGCTCAGTCAGTAGTAGTTTAAATTAATTCCAGGCTTAATTTCTCTGTGTTTTCAAATGGAGCTATAATAACGGAAGTTTCAGTCGAACAGTCTCAAACGTTGCGGAGTAAATGAGGACAAGACACAGTGGTCTGCCCAGATAGGGTGCAGCACTATTTGATTTGTAAGAACCCCTTCCCCCGTTTGGGGAGGGGTCAAGTGGGCAAGGGGGGCGCTGTGGACTGGAGGAACATGCGAACGACTGGACCACCAAGGAAGAAGGACAGGCCAGACCTTCCGTCATGCAGCGAAAACCCCACGAGACGTACCCATAAATATAACCACGTTTGACTCGAGCTGCGTGGCGTGTTCACTCAAGGCGGGGAACCGGGGGGGAACCCTACAGATTACAACCACTCTTCTGGCAACCCTCCTTTGTAGTGACTCGCATCTTTATATTTATTTATTTTTTAGTCACCCGGGAATAGTAGATTTCGAGTTCGACACGAATAGTTGTTTTGGCCAAACATTTTCTAATCGAGTATCAGATGGATTCTATAAACCTTTCGCTACTGCACCGAGCTTAAACGAAAATCCAGCTGAACTCGGGAAGGTTGTTCCCAAGCTTTCACTTGTCCATTTCAGGGCTAAATTAATTTTAATCTAACTAGGTATGTTTATTGACTGTGGCCTTGGAAAGTTCAATGCCTACATTGGGTTGGCAAGTAAATGATGCATTTGACATGAAATTACACCTCAAGTCACAAATGATGAACGCAGGTTGTAGGGGTATCTCTGCCTCACATACACTCGTGCATAATAAATAGCCAGTTGAATTTTGAAAATTTTGAGGCAATGTAGATATCAACATTCACAAAGTTCTCGTTTTTTTTTTTTTTTTTTTTTTTTTAATACAGTGCAATCCACTTATAACGATAATGAGAAAACCCGAAAATGCAATTGTTATAACCGATTATCGTTGTATCTGGACTAGAAACTGGTCGTTTCTAGTCTAGAAACTTTATGAACTGATCGTTATAAGCGGTATATTGTGATATGTGGATTGCACTGTACACCAAACACGCACATGCACTATCCTAGTTTTAAAGTGTGCTTTCCTCCTAAGCACGTGGCTGCAATATTTGTACTTTTCAAAGTGTTGATCGCGACATTTTAGCCCCATTGACTGCGCTTCTTACCGAGCACCGGTGCATTGGTGGAAGCAACACCCGCGGAAACGAGCTTTGTGGGTGTTGCTTCTCCGCAGTGCACCGGTGCTCGGTAAGAAACATGCTCAACGGGGCTAACCTGCTGCAATCAATACTTCCAAAATTATGAATATCGCAGTTCAAATCTAAGCGAATATTGAATAGCGCATTATTGGAAACTACTACTTGAATATTTGCAAGATATACTATTGCTTTTCATTTTAGCTGTAATGCAAATGGAAGGCACAGCTGAGTAGCCAAAAACATTTGCTTGCCTTTTTCTGCAGAAGGCCATATGGAACAGCATTTGACTTTGTGAAAGTGAAACCCTGCGAGGCCCATTCTTCGCCAAATTTCCCATCTAGTGATCCGAAGAGGAGCTGCTTCAGTTCCTGAGGGGTGCATGCAATTTTAGATGGCACGTATCAGCACATAGGATAGCTTCTTTCATTAGGATGACTACAAACAAACATCCAATAGTACGATAATACAATTATTGCAAAGGTGCAAGCGAGCTGGACAAGAATAATGATAATAATCCAGGAATTTTTATCGTCATTCTTGTTCAGCTCGCTTGCACCTTTGCAATAATAGACCTTTTTCATAGTTTGGCCACGATCGTGGCGCGCCCTCGCGGGAATCGCTTGAAACACTTTTGGTGGCTCCGGGATCGTCTCTCCGTCATCCTCACCAGGCCTGGCGTGTCTCCCGGTCCATGTGTTTATGTGTGTTCTCTGGTGGCGTTGTTCCGTCTTTCACCATTCTGAACGTTTTATTTCTGTCCTCGTTTCGCGTGCATATTTTCTTCGAAATGGCTGAGAACGACCTGGGGCCCTAATCTGAACATCTTAGCGAACAATTTGGCGAGAAATACGGCGGCTGTGATTGGCAGGCTCCAAGGTCATGTGCAACATCGGCCAATCGCAGCCGCCGAATTTCTCGCCAACTTTTTCGCCAAGTGTCCAGATAAGGCCCCTGGAGGATTAACAAAAGCCACTGTCTACGATACGGAGGGTTCGTTTTTATACCTTAGAGAATAGGATAGACCGCCGACGCCGCATCGGTTCCTACCATCAACTTGGAGTCACTTAATCGTCCCTTCGGTGTCGCGTCTTGCAAGCAACTAAAGAAGGAGTCGGCTTTCAAGGCAGAGTCGCAGAGTGTTATGTAAGGAAAGTAATGGTGACCAGTTTCGATACCGACCCAACCATTCCCCTTGTGCGGAGCTTGTGAGCTCTGTTTACGAGGCCCGGCCACTACAAAGAGCTGATTTTGCTCTCCTTGATCGCTTAATTAAGTTATTCAAGGTTATTGCGTTCATCACTTTGCCGTCCTGTGCACCGCGTGAGCGCACGGGGTATCGCCGTATTCGGGAATTTTTAAACAAACTCGGACGGTGTGAAATCCGGGCGGTCTTGATATCGCAAAGGCTTGCCTGCACCGTCAAAACGTAAGGAACGGTATGTTCGAAACACTCTCTCTTCAAATTCGGCACGTTTGCAAACCTTCAACAAAGTGACCCCAGCAAACAGAGGAGTTTATGGTTGGTTGCCAAGGCATTCCATCGGGGTTCTGTCTCCATAAGGCTTAAAGTCGTTTTGCACGCTTTAAATGTTTTGCTAGTGACTGATACTTTTTGTGTTTTCTCTTCACTTTTAACGTGGCAAGACGCTAATGTGTATAGCGCACGCTTGAAGAACGGAAAGCTTTATCTTGTTATTCTTCACTTGAAAACCGGCTACGGCATGAGCATGTCACACAACCTCGCGTGCACATTTCATGTTAATGGAAATATATTCAGAGTGCAGGCGAGCTGGTGTAAGTTGAACATTATGGTAGACTTGATAGACGAATACATGAAAGGAAAGAACATCGAGGACAGGTATGGAAACAGGACTTCTTTCAAGAAGCCTTTCTTCCTTGATGTTTATCCCTTCATGTATTCGTATATATTCATCAACATGCTCGTTTTCAGTTATTGAACCTGAGACTGGGGTAAGAAAAGGAAAACGCAAAGGAAGGACAGGCAACGTCTGAAGAGATGTTGCCTGTTCTTTTTCTGTCTTTTTTTGCGTTTTCGTTTTCCTAAACAGTTTCAAGTTTACTATCATATTCACATTTACTGTATTTTAGTTAAAAGCAGAATGTCCTGCCATCACACTGATGACCCAGCCACCCAACACGGGGGATTCGCGTCATAGGCTTTTGAAAGCAGGGCAAAAAGGGCGGGTTGTTTGACATCAAGTGCTTTCGTGCACCACCCGCAAAAGGCTGCTGAAACTCTATCAAATCTTGCATTTGAACCATGTTTGCTGTTATTTATGCAACCTATAGCTGTGCGGTGGTGAGGAATGACGACTATGAAGCCTAGCCACGGGAAAAGCGGAGGAGTCGAGCCTAACCAAGCACCGTCTGAGCAACCAAGCGAACGAGAGAGCCACCAAAAATGGCGACTTTGCCTTTCCTCCCCTCTCCCAGAGTCGGCGCATGCGCCTAGCGATCTCTGAAAAAGGTCAATTGTATTATCATCATAACCTTAAAAATGCAGGCCATTTATCCTTGGTGGTGTAAGAGAGGTGGCAGCTGATAAACCCCGTTTGCTCTACCGACGTTTAACTCCTCGTTAGCTCAGTTGGTAGATCGCTTTACTGGAAATGGAGAGGTCCCTGGTTCAATACCAGGACCAGGCAGATTTTTTCGGTCGCTCACCAGTCACCTAGCTGTGTTTGGAGATTTGTGTTTGTCCTTTGTCCCCCTTATTCCCTTTCTCCAGGGATTATTATCGTCATCCAATGGTAGTTATTTGCACTAAAACATCACCCAGCCATATTATGTACTGGCATACCTTATGGCTTGCATGTGTTTATGCACATACTATGTCACAGCAGTGTGAAGTACCTTTTGCAAACAAAGACAAGAATGGTGTGTTTGTGTGCTAGCAGCTTTTAGGTATATAATACATTTAGTTTAATGGACTTCATTCAAGCAATAACAATGACACAACCTATAAACCTTAAAAGGGCACTAAACTGATTTTTAGACTGTCTTTTTACGATGCAAACTCGATGTACGTGCCATAAGCATCGCAGAAAACCTTAAATTATCATCATGTGTGGCCCTTTTGCCTATCAAAAATGTGACAAAACATTGTGTTATGCCCCTTTTCTGAAATATATCTCAGCAAAAGGGGCATGTTGCCATTTTTGGTTGCACTTTTAATCGAAAAAAACGAGACAAGCATGATTGTTATTTTAGGTTTTCTGGGATGCTCAAAGCACATATTTGAGGTGGAGCCATAAAAAGGCGATTTCAAAATCCACTTTAGTACCACCCCCTATAAACCTTACATTAATCTGTTTCAACTTGGGGTTTATAGACCAATGCAGGGCGCTGACGTCACACTACTGTGGTGGCACTGCTGTTGGTACAGCGCACGCGCAGAAGCTTCACCCTATGCAAATTTGGTTTCTGTGCCCGCAGGGTGCACCCACCTTGTGCGGGCAAATGGGGGCTTGTCTGTAAACAGTGCATGGGCCAATGAAGATATTTTCTCCTCATCTTCAAACCAAGAGAAGGCAAATTGGAACTTACGGTCGCTTCCTCGACGGTGATCGGCCGGAAGTTGACCAGCTTGTAGGAAACAACGAAACGGTCTACGCAGGTCTCCTGATCGGTGACATCGCTGATCTCAATGTCGTCTGTCCCTGCTTTGGACCTCAGCGCTGCAGACTCCACTTCACCGTGACCAGGACCTTCTTCGGAGCAGGGTTCAGGTCCGGCAGTTCTCAGTATCCTCCGATTGGAATCTAACCGAGGAGCACTCTGACTCCTCAAGAGAAAAGTCTTCCTCGACAACGTTGGCGAGCCTTTAACCTGAAACGGTGTTTCGTCCAAAGTCAAGTGCCTCATAAAGAAATCTGCAATCGTTCACCTTTCGCATTACTTGTAGAGTGCCCCGCCCGGATTCACCGTAACTAGAATAGTACTCGAATAAAATGTGAATCAGAGTGAGAGCAACTACAGCAGAAACTTCATTGTTCCACAATCTGACGGCCAAGGTACGAGTTAAAATGAAACGTAGCTACCACAACTAGCATCGCAATATATGGAGTTGGCTATGGTTCAATTATAGTGGGGTGCAAGCAATGCCAGTTGCTGGGCTGGTCGTTCCTGTAATAAAAACCAAAGGGAGGTAGGTCTCTAGCACTGTCAAGAATGAAACATAGCCCACCACTGTTTTCTGTCAAACTTTTTCTTCTTGAAAAACCTGAAAGCTAGACCACCCCTAGAAATTATGTGACCCGTGTTCAAGCGATTTCTGCAGCAGGGTAGGCAATACGAGTTTTGACAACAATAGCAACAGTTCTTTTGGCGATTTTAAAGGCAAATGAATAAACAAAGTCTCAAGTAACATGATACTCATGATGTTGTATAGGACGGCTGATGTAAACACAATTGTACCAGAAGCCAAGGCAACTATGTTTCTGTCCTTTAGGGGGGGGTGGGGGGGAGGATGTCACACAGACAACCAGCCTACCCCCCTTTTACACCCCATCTGGCCCCCGTCAGGATGTGGGGTATCTTTCAAAATATCATGCTAGTTTAGAATGTCTTGCATCAACTCATAGGTGACTCAAGACCTGTCTTTATCCTGCAAAACCATCAGCAGTCACACGACTGTAACGCTATAACTAGGATTCCGTGTTTCCGGGATAAAATCGCAAAAGCACTCGGCGGTAAATGTTTTGTCAATTTGGATTTATAAACAAAACCTCTAAATTTCAAAATCGCAAAAAAAAATGGTATTCTGGTATTCTAGAAATAAGTTTGGTCAGAGCACATGCTCAGTGGTCCTGAGGAGAGGGCTCTCTAGCTTCTTTTGAAATCTCGAATTGACAAAAGGGGGTTCAGCGTATGTCTGACCAAGTTTTGTTCAGGACATCGAATCACTGCAATTTGGCGTCACGACAAAGGCCATTGTTCTAGTTCTTAGTTTGGACATTTTAGAGGAAGGCGGGGTTGTGTTTTTATAACCGTGAAAGCTATGACCACTGGAGGGAGGGTGGCAGCTAAAGGTTCCATCTCGCCACTCCACTCCGCGCAGTTGCATGGCTGGAGCGGTGGAATGGGATGAAAACAAGGTTTCTAGAGACTACGCCAACGATATCAGTGCTTTGAAGTCTTGACATTTATTAAAGCAACACTTGTCTGTAAGATTTGTTGTGGTACAGTTAGTATTATTCCAATGGCAAGGACACAATTGTCCAATCCAGCCAAAGGAACATTATTTGATACAGGTCGGTTCTTACGAATCTAGGGCAGGCTTGCGTCCAGATAATATTTGTTTTTATATTTAATTTTGAAAAATAGGAACACAGCAAAGTTAAACTCAGAATGTTGGAGAATGGGAAATCTATTATAAATAAACTCCGGCAAAACTTTGAATTTTCTGGCAAGAAATAAACTCCGAAAACCACCATCCGAATTTCACGAGAAATAAACTCCAAAAACACGGGACCCTAGATATAACCAACAAAACTAGTTGACCCAGTTAGACTGGGCCATCGCACACAGATGAGTAGAGCCCTGCACGGATAAAAGTCCGAGTATCCCCATCCGATCCGCATCCGCAGACTTTGTATCCGCATGCGAACCGCATCCGCAAAGTTTTTACATTATTGAATCCGATCCGCATCTGCATAATTTGTGTCCGTATCCGAAACGCATCCGCAAAATGTGAAACCATGTCAATGTTCTTGCTAACCACCAGAGGTTACGATTGCATTTAGACTAGCAAAATTAGCGGAAATCACGCCGACCGCGTTCTTCCCCGCCGAACGCCGAATCGGAAGTCTGAACGCCTAAAAAAAGGTCCATAAAAATTTTTTAAAAAAGTTCCGAAAGAGAGGAGGAGAAGCAGTGGTAGGAAGACAAAATCCTTTCTGTGATGTTACCTAGGAGCGTATGCGGCCGCCTCGAGTCTCACGGTGTTTCGTGCCAGCCAGCGGGCAGATGCGCCGCTAAGTCAAAGTCCAAGGCCTGATCAGATCGACTAACGTGTCGTTCGAGAAAGATCGCGGCCTGAAGGCGCCCAAATATATATATATTGAAATAATTTTTATTTTATTTTGTTTGCTTGGGGCGGCTACGGAGGTTGCGCGCGGCAGCCGCTGGCATTGCTGGCGCCCTGGCGTCGTAACCGGACAAATATGAACTACCAGACTTTCTTGGCTAGAACTCTAAGCATACAAAAAAGAAACAGGCAATTTCAGGGCTGCCTATGTGTGTGCACCGCAGATTCTGAAACTTCGCAAACCGTGGCGCCACAGGGTCACGCTCGCAGTCGAAGCACTTCTTTTGCTTTTGGTATCATGACCACACCTCTCTCTGCGGAGAGGGGGAGGTTTCTTCTACTTTCTTGTGACTTGTTCGTTTGAGGTTTTCTTTGCCCGAGAAAGTTTTCCGCTCTTTCCCTGCCAAAGAACTAGCTTTCTCGGGACGATTGATGCCCTGCATTCTTTACTTTTACTTTTTCTATAGATAGCATTTTTGACGAGATGAAATGCACTAACTGAAGCGATCTTCAGTAAGAATCAGATCTTTCTTAGGATCCCTATCGATTCTTCGAAACGCGTTTTGTGGAAATACGTTTCGTGGACAACTTTTCACGGACATACATTTCATGGACACACGGTTCGTCGACGCTGTACGTTTTGTGGGCACATGCCCCTGCGATGTTTTGTCGACCACGTATTTCTTCACTAAGCCGCTAAAAGCTAGCGCGCGATTCACTAAGGCGTGCTTAACCAAACCATGTCCCCCTCCCCCCTGTAATCCAGGCAAGAGGCAAAAAGTTTGTTACGAAAATAGCAGGGTTGTGTGCGACGAAACGTCTCAGGTTTTTCTATGAAACAAACACGGGAAGCCTTTCGATCAAACGTCGCATGTCGACGAAAATATCTGTAGATGAAACGTCAGTCGACAGACTGAATGCCACCGGGCAAAAATTTAGATCCGGATCCGCAGATATCCGCATCCGCAGCCCCTGACATCTGCATCCTGTCTGCCATCCGCCAAAATCCGTCTAATTTTTATCCGCATCCGCCAGTTTACTGCGGATATCTGCGGATATCCGCAGATATGCAGGGCTCTACAGATGAGGTATTCACAACCTTCATTTCAATTCACAAACTTCAAAGAGTACCTGACTGTCGCGCAGCTTCTCTCCCAACGGATCGTCCTCCGAACCCGTCCAAGTCTCCGGCTTCAGACTGGGAAACGCCACCACTCGGGGCACGTGCAGCGGAGGAGGCTTGCCGGCAGAGACACTGTCAGGCCTGAGGGCAGTCCTTCCACGTTCGCCGTTCCTCGCCGACAGGCTGTTCTGCAGAGAGGACCTGGCCAGGAGCTGCGGCCCTCCCGGCATGATGACGGAGCCGGCATACTTCCCGAGCATCTTGTCCACATCCAACTTGTCTCCCTCGCCATCGTTGAACCGGTCACCCTTCATATAAAGTGACCAGACATCCTGAGTTAGGCAAGACTAAAGAATAACCCTGGGAAAGTAGCACCGAGGTCCCTTACGGTCACCAGCTAGTGTCCATGGAATGAGCAGTTACTTCTTTAACTTCTCCAGTCTTCAATTCAAGTTAAATTAATTTATTACCAGCAAGGTGCCCATACATGATACTGATCCAAAATCACAAAGACAGACTGCTTCATAAAGACATTTCTTCTTACCCAAGATTTTGTTAAAATTGAAACTGATTATGTTATCCACACCATTGTCATTTTGTAATTATCTCTTACCACACAAATTAAGTCGCAAACTTTTGTCCATTGGTTTCGAATCTCGGTGGTATGCACAGCTTCGTACTGCCACCACATGCGGCGTCGGTGCTTGGCAACATTGAAAAATAATTTTCCTGCTATGAAATTCTCATGAAAGACAATATCACTTTAGGAGATCAGTGGAGATTACCCAGACAGATAAGTTGATTGCATATACAGTGTCAAAGACACTGATATTAACGAACGCATTTAGTACAATGACGCGTCATCAGGATCTTGGTGCGGCTGGTTCCAAATGACTCCCACAAAGCTTCTATCTATTCAAGAGGCCAAAATGGTGATTGCCATGGCAACGGATACTACTCAACCGATCCCTTTGCAAGGTTTTGGCTGTCTGTATGTTAGCATTTGTCCGTATCCCGCTAGCAGGCACAAAAGGCAATGACACTACACTCCCAGGATCCAGCGACTTTAGGCGGGACAGGTCCCACTTTTGCGTCCATGGCCCCGCTGTCCCACCGGCCTGCTTCTAGGACGACGTTTTGTTCCGCTTCGGTGCCCCAGGACCCCGAATAGATGAAAGATGCGGTAATATGGAAAGACGGACCAGTAGAGAGGATGTTTTTTTTTCTGATTGATGAACAAGATGTGCACTACGGAGAAGACGCAGTTGCAAGTGATTACGCTTGAAGCGACGCTGACATTCAAGATGAATTTGCGCGTTACATGTAAACAGTACTATAGGTGCATCTCCAAAAATAAAAGAGTACTATAGTCACTGCAGAATGAGAATGACAGGGTGTCTCTTTCAAATGACCGGCCTCCAGCATGCACTCGTTGTCTTCCTCCATGCTTCGGCTGCGCGTGCACATTCGAGGCCCGCGAGATGGCAAAGTTTTATCGAAGGTAGGAGGCCTGCGATTGGAGGCAGGACGACTGAAACTCTTCCACACCGCTCTCACCTTGTTAGTGACTGTAATGAAATATTCTAGCCAAGAGTATTAGATCTGTACAGAGGATAGTATGCAGAGCGAGGAAAAAGAAAAATGCTAAGCGGCGCACTCGAAATAATAAAAAAAAGTGTGCCATTTTCTTAAACCTCCCAAGACTGGATGGAGAACTGAGAAGAATCCAAAGTGGAGGCCTTTGGATTTTTCTTGTTCTCCGCCCTGTCTCGGGAGGTTTTAAGAAGACAATGAATCTAGACCAGCTCGCCTGTGCCATCGTCGTTTTATCAGAAAAAAGAAAGTGCGATCTGTTAGAAAAAAAAGGTGTTAAGTGCCGAACACCCCTCATGCCCCGACGAGCGTCCCGTTCTGGGGTGCGAGAAAAACAGTCTCTTTACCTTGAGGGCCTCCTCCATCCGCTGCATGGCTGCACTGGCGTTGCGGTGCGGCTCGCGGTACTGCTGCGACTTGGAGATGAGCTTGTGGACAGACTCGATGTCACTTCTGGACGGTCGGCGGATGACGAAGCCCCCTGGCTGCCGCCTCCCCCTCGCGGACTGCGGACGGTCGATGTCGGCGGGGGTCCTATTGGGTGGGAGCGTGGCATCCAGGGAGTCCAAGGAGCTGCTGCTCTCTGACTGGTAGACATCCCGTCTGGGTGACAGAGGCAGATAGTTTGACGAGGCGGCGTTATTGTTCACCTCTGCACGTGTGGGGTTGGTGGCCCCGTTCCGTTCTTGGGTGGCGGTCTGGGCCCGCTTGGGCCTGACGCTTTTCTTCTGCAGCCTCTCGCAGATGAGCATCTCGAGCAGTGCGCGGAAGGGCAAGTCCCTTGCCTGGAAGAAAAGGAGCAGACAGTCTTTGTGGTTGCACGAACAGTCGTGCTCTGTTAGGCGTACATTTTTCTGCAAAAGCTGTCAGATTACACTGCAGTCGGGCGATAGAAGACAGATTAATGATGCAGGGAAAATGAACAAGCCGTACATAAAACAGTCTTTTTTCTCTCCACTTTCAGTGATTAGTGCTTGTTCACAAACAAAACTGGGGCTGTGTTTCTGCGGTGCTTTGCTGCGGAGGATTACGCCAAAGTGCAACAACATTGTTTGTCTTCTACGAAGGCTTGCTTGTCTGTCCCTAGCCAAACGTCATTCTCTCTCCTCCGGAGCCTCTTTGGCCCATCAAGCACGGTCATACTTGGCACGCCGCTGCTTCTGTTCAGCCATAGCCTCCTATATACTGACAAAGCCTGGCAGATCGCCACAAGAAGCAGCCGCCGAAATGGAAAAGTTGGAGCGGCAGACAACGGATGAGAGGAGAGCCATGTGGCTGGCGCCCCGCTGCGGCGAGACGCCGAAACACACTTCTCTGAAGCGAACAAGTGTGTTTCGGGCCCTCGCCGCTGCAAAAGCTGTGCGCTGACGTCCAGGTTCCCCGAGGAATGACTCTTTGATGCTCTGTGCTACAAGATCCTCGCGCTCCAAATCTGCAACCGGACACTCTATGGCTCCGTCGTCGAACTGCCAGGCTTTGTGAGTATATAGGGAGGCTATGGTTCAGCTATCTCCTTCTCGTCTGCTCCTTCCTCTAGCGAGGTAGTGTGAAGACAACTTTGGCACATCCAGTGAGCGCCCCGTCCCACGTATGCGCGCGATAAGAAGAGGAGGACTGCAGGCGTGCCTCACTCTTCCGCGCATACGTCTCGATGTGATGACCAAACTTTTTCAAGGGGCTATATAAAAAATTAAAAAAAAAAAAAATGCTACCGCGTTTAATAGCATCCTCGATCATCCGTACCGGTGCGCACCGGTGCATGGAGGTGCGCCCCGTCGTCTTCGATCAAGTGCACCGGTGCGCACCGGACGTCCTCGATCAACGGGGCGCACCCTCCCGGTGCAGCTTTTCGTTGCCCCAACGCGCACCGAGAAAATCGACGGTGCGCCGGGGTGCAGTCCCATCAGGCATTGCGGCCAGGAGCGGGAATCGAGGAGGTGGCGGGAATAGCAGACGCGCAGTCTGTCGAGGTGGCGACCTTGCGAAAACGAACACGCCTCGCATCTGCGCTCGATGAATTCCTCAGCTTTTCTGAGAGCGAGACGACGAGCTTCTTATCATCACCGCGGTTACCGGCGATTGCTGCGGTGGCAAGGAGCGCCCGAAAGGTATGAACTTCGTGGAAAGCGTTGCGAGGTGTTTCGATGACACCGAGGTACGGCCATTATGTGGTGGTTCTCTTTCTCGAACCAACAATGATGGGCAGCATATACCTGTGAAATTGTCACCCACTTCGTGACGCCACCGACAATCACGTCCACGATGTTCATTCGTGTGGGACCGCCAAATCCGCGAGTAAAAAAACAGGAGAAATTGACAGCAGACGGGCATCCGCGCGCGGACCTACGCAAGAAAAAACAAACAAAATGCGAGGTGACGCATGGTGGAGCTCGCCGCGGTGCACCGCCGCGCCGCAGTTTGTCTTCGATGTCGCACCGACTTCGTGCTGCACGACCGAGGAGCGCTGTGCACCGTCCAGGTTTCAGGGCGATTCCGGCAATTCCGGTGCGAGTTGATCGAAGATGCTATAAAATACGAGAAGGCATTTCATACCCTTCGAGTTCGGGCACTATCATTTTAGTTTTAGAATTACTTAATCTTTCTTGTTTTTTTGACAGTCTGCAACATGCCAAGAGAGGCTGAAGAATCAAAATAAGGCTCCTAGCAAAAGTTTTCTTCGTACCTTATTATCCCGGACTAGACGCTCCATGAAGGCCGCTCTGATTAGCTGATCTCTCGCAGAGAAGCAGCCTTCGCCCCTGGGCAATTCCTGGTCCATTTTGGACAGCGTGTTTCTGAGTCCCTGCGAAAGTTGGACACAGCAAGTAAAACACAAAGGCGACGACCCCAGCTACGATACGTCGCACAATCTATCGCCCTGAACTACAGGCACCGTGTGTTGGAACGGCAACCATCCCGTAGCTAGGCGACGTAAACAAACAGCACGACGGCGCTACCTTTCTGGACAGGTATTCTCGCACAATGCAGCAGGAGATGTCTTCCACGCATTTTGCTGACGTGCTGGAAGCCTCGTGCTCGGCGCGATCGTCCAACATGTCTCGAAATTGTTGAATAGTGCTGATAGTGCCGCGAAGAAGCGGTTGGAACGGTCGCGACAACTTCAAACTTGCGCTGCCATATTTTGTTTACACACGTACTCGCGGCCTCTGGCGGCACAAACCGCCGCCTGGTGATGTGGGAGAGACCTTTGCCGCAACCTGGCCGCAACATGGAAAGTCGCAACCACTGATCTGTCGCAACGGCCGTGGACTTCAAAAGTGAACTTTCATAAAGTGAACACTTTATTTTATTTTATTATGGAACCAGAGGCACTCTTCCAGAGTGCCCGCCCCAAACCTAAAAGGGACTTGGTCCACCTGACTTACGAACAACAAAGGGAGAAAAAAGAAAGCGGCTAGGTAGCGCAAGTGTTCGCCTGATTCAAATAGTTATGTTATAGTTATTGATCCATCAATAGAAAACGAATCAGCGAATAATGCGCAGATTGCAAAATTTTGAACTAAGAATCCCCACAAAAACCTAAAAGTAGTTAAAATCCATGAATATGTATTTTATTTCAAATAAGCGGCAGGTTTGTGCCCCCCACGGCGAGTCACACTCTTAGCCCGCTTCCGGTCACGTGACAGCCGCCATTTGGGGCAAAGTTTTGTGTGTTGCGTCCTGCACCCGCGAGTGCGTGCTGCTTCTTGGAGCATCGTTTCATCGTGAGCTCGTCCCAGTCGCCAGCAGTGTCATGTGAAAGGATTACGCCACACTTTCAGTCTGAAAGGTCAGTTTTCTCTCACGATACTACCCGACGAAAGCCCACACAAAAGAAAACGAAAAAAAAAAAAAAAGGAACGCCAAGAACGTTTCGGTCTGTCGGAAGTTTGCGCGACGCCTGAGAGATCGATATAAAGCCCTCGCAACGCCGTTTCAACAATGACCGTAGCGCGTATGACACGCCGTTAGAACTGTCTTTATGTTCTCGTTTCAAAGTGGCCTCTTTCTCAATTGACCCCGAGCGCGCATCGGAGTCCACGCCGGTCGAAGAGCTTAGCGGACGCGGCAAATTTCCCACGCTCGTGCGCACTGATGCATCTAGGTAAAGACCGCTACTCCGAAACATTTGCGTATTTTAACAACTATCCACGCATTTCGTGATCTTAGCGTAATCATCGCACTTCTCTTAGATTTAGAAGGCGAGTCGTTTAATTGCCAAACGCTGCACGGAGTGAGACGCTGCCGTGCCTAGTAACGCGGTAGCCATGAACGCGTTCGTTCGGTCGTGTAGCGGTTTTATACCACAAATTATCGTGGAGAAGGTCGTGCCAAAAGCGTTATTGTTTCACGTGTGCGGTGGTGTGGCGGGGGTAAGCAAAAATTGCGTGAGGCTTTGGGGAAATCCTGAGCTCTCTCCTTTACCGGAACCCCAGGCACCTGACCTCTCGTTCAGCCAACGAGGGAGCACCTGTTTTGCATACAAACGTTTTCGCTCCTTACGATTATGTTTTGGTTTTCTCGTTTTGGGAATCTCGCTCCGCATGGCTGGTTACACAACAGGCTAATTGAACGTTTGTTAAAGAAAAGGTGGAACGACGAGTGTGAATAAAATTGGCGCGAACGTTATTGGAGTGAGATCGGTATGTGTGTGTGTACGTGCGCGTCCACATGTACCGGAGTTCATTTGCGTATCTACTGTTCGCAGCGTTCTGAGAACAGTAGATGACATTTTATCACCCTCAATCCTCGACAGTGAATCATTCTACGGTAACTCTCATCCGGTGACTTGACCTAACTGTAATCTCCAAGCGTCGTACTCGTACGGATTGACTTCATTCTTTTAAGCATTTTTGTGAGGTAAATTTAGCTAACGACTCGTCGACTCTTTAAAGGTAAACGAACGCGCGCCGGTACGGTGACTCTTGGCATCTACGTTTAGGAGCGTGTCACCCCGGCGTGATAATGAGAATAGTAACTTACCTTGGCAAAAAGATAAACGCAGCTGGGAAATAGTTCAAATAAAATGCGTTTGTACGTATTCCATCTTCTGTTCATCTTTTTTTTTTTTTGGGGGGTATGTTTTTGTTTTTGTTTGTTTTTCACGGCCTCCGCGTAGAAAATTGCGCGAGGTGTCATTTGGGGTGACGTTGATTTGATCCGGCGCGCGAAGCTGTCCTCGTCGCGAAAAAAAAAAAAAAAAAAAAAAAGAATGCTCCCCTCGGTGTCAAGGCCTCTCTGCTCTCTATGCATCGACACCGGCGCAAATGTCGGAAGCTCTCGCCGTGGCAGTCGGGAGACACGCTCTTCCGGCCCAGAAAAAAAACTATGCATCGCGCGTAACACACACACACACACACACACACACACACACACACACACACACACACACACACACACACACACACACACACACACACACACACACACACACACACACACACACACACACACACACACAAACAAACAAACAAACAAACAAAAAGTTTTACTGGTTATTATTAAGGGGTGGGGATGCATAGCTTGGGAGATAATTGGGTGTTTATAATCAAAACGTCAATCATCCAGAAATAATTAACCGCTTAATTATCTCAACCGATATGGACACCTCGCTTGGCGATGTTTTACGGCGTTTCGTTGAACCGCCGTATATTTGTCTCGCTATATTTAATATTATTGTTAGTAGTATTACGTTAGGCAGTCGTATTACGTTAATATTGGTTTGTATTACAAATGACGTACACTAATAATAATTTTTTTTAAGTGCCCCCAAAACAATTACTATTGTCTTTAGGTCGGTGCACCTAAAGCCCTTTTACACGGAAAAGTAGCGACATCCTTTGAGGAATGCCGCCTGCTATCTTGGGCCAAACCAGGCGGTGCTATCGTCGACGCGCGGGTGTAAAAAAAAAAAAAAAAAAAAAAAAATACAGATAAAAATTAGCAATAAATTCACTTGAAAAGAGAGGGGGGGGGGGCTGTTATAACAAAATTCATACAAATTTTTAAAAAAAGAAGGGATGACGAAATGTTAGGCTAGGTGGCGCAAGCTGCCGCCCGATACAAAGGGTATATATAGCCATTACCATCCATCCATCCATTCAAAGATAAAATGTCTGCGCGTCACAGGAAGAGGGAGAAGGAATGCCTTTGCTGTCGGAGTGCTGTGCATGCTATGAGCTCATGACGCCAATCAAATAACGCCGACTCTGCAACGTCACGGCTTTCGTCCTTTCTTTGAGCACATTCTTCGAGGCTGTATACCGCGACAGTGCGCTTTTAGCCTGTGTGTATGTATTTGCGTGTATTTCAGCCTTTGATTGCGCTCGGACTTAAGTATATCTTGGGCCAAACCAGGCGGCGCTACAGTCGACGCGCGGTTGTAAAGAAGCAAAGCATAAAGATAAAAGGTGTGTGCGTCAAAGGAGGAGGGAGAATTTTTATTCAGGGGCATTAGGTGCACCTCAGCAAGAAGACTAAAAGTAAGAAACAAAAAATATGAAAGACGTTTACAACTCCCTCTAATGCCGAATTAGAGCGCAGCTCTTGAGGAGGGGAGGGTATGCCCCTTCTCATCCTTCCCCTCCTCTTTTTGTTTTTGCTCCCCTTCCATTTAGCGGGAAGTTTTCGCTACATTTCCCGCTAAATTTAGGGGAAAAAATTCCCCGCTAAATTTAGCGGGAAATGTTTTTCGCTAAATTTAGCGGAAAAAAATTCCCTCCTCCTCCTCTCGTGACGTGATTATGGGAAACGTCCCATAATGCAACGCGCGGTTACGCCGCTCAAGCCGGAAATGGGCGCGTAAGAGCTTCGCTCTAAAATATAGATTAAAAGGTTAAAAGGCGCGAAGAAAACACGACGAAAAAAGACACACGTACGACACGGACAGGCGCCAACTTCCATCTGATTTAAGACGTACTGACATAAAAATGATACAAAACACAAAAATTAAAATTACTTAGTAAAAAGCGAAGTACTCAACAGGCGGCAGAACACATAGGCCGGTACATAGATGTCGAGATGCGAAGTGGCA